>BLKR01010179.1:0-66255 GCA_011170035.1 Teleogryllus occipitalis
CCCTCGCCCTCGCCCTCGCCCTCGCCTCGCCCTCGCCCTCGCCCTCGCCCTCGCGCCCACCGCCCTCGCCCTCGCCCTCGCCCTCGCCCTCGCCCTCGCCCTCGCCCTCGCCCTCGCCCTCGCCCTCGCCCTCGCGCCCTCGCCCTCGCCCTCGGCCTCGCCCTCGGCCTCGCCCTCGCCCTCGCCCTCGCCCTCGCCCTCGCCCTCGCCCTCGCCCTCGCCCTCGCCCTCGCCCTCGCCCTCGCCCTCGCCCTCGCCCTCGCCTTCGCCCTCGCCTTCGCCTTCGCCTTCCCTTCCCCTTCGCCCTCGCACTCGCTCCCGCCCTCGCCCTTGTCCTCGCCTTTGCCCTCGCCATCGCCTTTACCCTCACCCTTGTTCACGCCCTCGCCCTCACCCTTCTTCACGCCCTCGCCCGCGCCCTAGCATTAACCCTCGCCCTCGCCCTCGCCCTCGCCCTCGCCCTCGCCCTCGCCCTCGCCCTCGCCCTCGCCCTCGCCCTCGCCCTCGCCCTCGCCCTCGCCCTCGCCCTCGCCCTCGCCCTCGCCCTCGCCCTCGCCCTCGCCCTCCCCCTCGCCCTCGCCCTCGCCCTCGCCCTCGCCCTCGCCCTCGCCCTCGCCCTCGCCCTCGCCCTCGCCCTCGCCCTCGCCCTCGCCCTCGCCCTCGCCCTCGCCCTCGCCCTCGCCCTCGCCCTTTCCCTCGCCCTCACAGCCGTCACATTCTTTCGCGCTAATCCCTCTTATTCTCTTCCACCGACATACTTTCTGCTAACACCCTCACAGCCTTGACATCGGCATGTGCTGGAACCTCCGCTACCACATCCATCATCCTCTCCGTCGTTTTCACCGATCCCGCAGCCTGTGTCATCATTGTCCCGTCAGCACACACAGCCCTTACCGCCCCACCGTCTTCTTTAAATCCCCTCTGCTGCGTCGCCAGCGGCCGACGTCGCGTCGAGCGAAAAACCACGGCAATAAATACAATTACAAGCACAAAGGATAATTAAAAATCAGCCTCGAGGGAGCAGAAACAGAGAACAATTAAGGCGGGTCGTGTCCAACGTGGGTGGCGCCCAGACTGAGTCGAGACGCGACTGCAGAGATCGGGGCGAACAGTGGCGGTGGCAGCACGGAAAGGAGAAGATGAAGATGGTTGAAATCGAGATCCAGGGAGAGGTCATGATGAAGATCAACAGAGTGAGAGATAGCCGCAGAAGGGGAAAATATTGACGGCGGGTTATTTTAGTAACTATAGTCTGATTCACGCGCATCGGCGAGAACGAGAATATAAAATGAAAGATGCTGCGAAGGAGTATGCAATTGAGAATTTCACTACGTTTAGTATTTGATTCAAATATTCATTTTGATTTCTCAGAGTGAATGTAAGAAGAAAGGAGACAAGATGAGTCCTGATGATATGATAATCGAACACGAATGATTTTCGAATCTGCAGAAAACTGAGAGAAAATCGGAAATGGCGAGTTGTATAATTTAGTAACTGTTACTTGTAAATACTAATAAGTATGAACGAGTAAGTACTAGTAAGAACATCTTTTTAAGAGATGAGGCTACAACAATGGGACTAGTCATAAAACAGAAATACATAAAACCTGAAGAATTTGACTGATGAATTGGTAAAAACTTGTAATTAAGGTAGTATTCTTTTCGTCGCCTCATATTAAAAAAAACATTCGTAGTAGTTTCATATATATATATATATATATATATATATATATATATATATATATATATATATTAAATCCGTTATTTTCCAAAGAAAATTATTAAACGGCAAAGTATATATACCGAATGAGAGAGATCATAGAAATGATGACAAAGCAAGAGACAAGTTGGAGACACCAACACGACGAGGACAACGGACTAACTACAAGGGGGCGGGGCCTGTGTACAACACGAACCCCACCCCCACATTCCGTGGATGATGTGTGTGTCTCCGTTCCTCGTTCCAGCACTTGCCTCGATTCCTAACGCGTTTTATGTGCTAGTCGTCCTCTTCAATAATAATAGCCTGGCCACTCCTCCGCTGAGGTATAAATGCGCTATCGTGTAACGAGACCTCCACGGAAGATGTGGATGCCGTTTTCCTCCAACGCTTAAGAGCCTTCTATGCGTGAAATATAATACCCTCGGACGCGAGAACGTTGCACTGTGCCTTGCAGACGGTAATGATCTAGATTCCAGGAAACGATGGGTCTCGTCGCCGATAACTATAAAAGGAGATTAATGTATCTTGGAAAGTAGGATCTCACGCGGTTTTAAAAAGGACAGTTCATTCGCGCTCAACCATTACAGTTTAATGGAATTGCGAACAAATATATCTGTCAGTGTCGTAATACATTTGACTGAGGAAACATCATACGTACGCTCGGAAGAGTATCAGAATGAGAGCACGAACAACGGAGTAACATACTGGTAATGAAACGACGCATATTTCGAGTGAATACCGTTACACATATTTGAAAACATTATGCAAGTTGACAAAAAATGCTCCCTTATATAACCGGTATTAGAACATAACCATATATGCTTCTGTAAGGGTGTCGGGAAACAGTGGACTTCAATAGATCACCCGATACATTCCCAAGATACTCAGTCTTTTCAACTTCCATGGTTTGATGAATAGGAAGGTGCATGGCATCCCATGAACCGTTCAAACCCCTGAGTTTGTATGGTAACAAATACATAAAAAATTACACAGTTCACACAAACCAATTAAGTGTATTGAACAAATGTCCAGTACAACGTAAGATTGAATACAGCACAGCCGTGTGCCTGAGCACGTGGCATAGGAGAAAAACATATGTTAAAAACTGTTGATTACAGAATCCAGTCGCGCATCACGCAGCAATCTAAGGCACCACTCACACATTAGATGTGCATATGACACTGAACTATGGTATCACAAAATGAACCGTAGCCGCGAAAATATTGTAAAACAAAACAGCGACTTACAAAATCGCCATGCCTCTCTCTCACAGCTACATTGCAACTGAGTTCGGCGTAGCCGATACTCAATGATCGCTTGGCGGCACTGTTTCAGAATATAGCCACCAGGATCGCTGGTTGACTTACATATAATGACTTGTACAGTCGTTACCAAGCTGCAAGGCGTATCAGACATTCAAAGAGTATTAGTTGCGTGAACAGCTTCGTTCAATCATATCAGATCCAGTCTATAACAGTCGTTTCTGAATTTCAGTTATCAAAGACGTTAATCTGTTATTTCTTTAAGAAGAATTAAAGCAACTGAATGATATTTAATTTCTGTTGTGTATCCGCCTGTAATTTGTAGCAAAGTATGGATGGATTATTGATATTATAGACAGAACCTTCTGAACAAGTAAGAGTTGGCCTGTCGGCAAGATCAGATTGTCAAATTTGCGAGTAAAACAATATTTATTGAAAGCGCATATTTCAAAAGCAATATGAAGGATAATATGAAGGATATCAAGGATCATGTGTAGGGATTTGTTTACACTAATTTATGTTTTCATATAATAATTCTCAGCAAAAGTAGTTGGCTCTTGCCTATAAAGCTGGATATTAATAATAATAATAATAATAATAATAATAATAATAATAATAATAATAATAATAATAATAATAATAATAATAATAATAATAATAATAATAATATACCGAGGCCGGATAGCCGAGGTGGCTAAGTCTGAAGAGCCTTAGCTGCCTCGCGCTTGGTAGATCGCGGGTTCGAATCCAACCCGGAGCATAGATGTTTGTGTGTATCTATGTTTGTAATTGCACATCCATCCCTCATCATCATCATCATCATCATCATTTCATACCTCATTCCCTCAGAGCTAACAACCTTGGGATGTAAAATTGATTCAGCATAGAAATGCTGGTTCCCCCTCCCAAAAAAACGTTTCGTGCACTTGCCTTCAGAAAAATATGATTGGAACTACGTAAAAAAATAATAATTCGCACGTTGGCGAATTAAGAACTCTTACGAAATTTAAGAACTCTTTTTTTGCATTAAAAGATACGTCCTTTAATATTCGTTACTAAACTTCCATTCTCAATTCATTTATTTTGAATTAAATTTACACGATAAACATAGGATGAAAGAGATGGTATTTGGGAATTTGTATCTAATGCTTCAGACAGGAAGATAACAATTTTGGATATTTTCTTAAAAATATTTTGTACGTCATCCAAATCGATCACTTTTCCAAGAATCCCAAGTTCGTCAATTGACAGACATTCATTATTTACTCATGTGTTGTGTTTTCACCCAATTCCTATAGCGAGGTAGCAATGTATTTATTTCGTCCGCAATACGAGCGTTTATTATAAATGAATAAACGGGAATTTATGACAAATCAATAGTTCAAGCTAAATTCGACGAATACTCTAATGATCGAATTATTATAGTAGTCTAATAGTAGTATAGCTCTAATGATCGAATTAGTATAGTATTACTCGTAGTTCCTTATAATATTTGTAATCAGTCAAGCCTCACTTGGTAGAGCCTGTTTTTTATATGTTTGTATATTTTGTTATCTTAATTTTTTGTATCTTGTATTTTTATATTTGTTATCTTATTAATATTATACCTTGGGTTAATTTTTTTATTTCTTCTATTGTACTTTGTATTACATTCACTTTATTGTATTTTATTTTGCTTGTGAGTTTCGTTTACCTTAACTGCTCTGCAATAAATTAATCAGCAAAAGTTTAAAAAATTGCAAAATAATTAGTATTAACACAAATCTATTGATTACAGTACTACTAGTTCTATCAGAAGTTATTTGTAACTAAACTTGGTTATGATTGAGCTCTGAGTATGCACAGTATTTTCTAATAGGATAATCCTGGAAGCAAATTACTAATAAAATTGAATTGAATTGGATATTAAATATTTCGTCCGCAATCCTTATCCTGCATATTCACCTCGCCTCCTCTCCTTACCCACAGGCCCACTGCAACTGTACCTCGGGTCGAGTGACCGAGGGCCTGCCATGTTTCAGGGTGGGCGGTGAAGAAGGAATGTGGCCTAACGAATAGCCGTCGGGTGCATAGATGGCGTCATCCACGCCCTGGAGCTTTGCGATCGCCGCCATACATCACGTCTTGTTAAAAATATTCAAATTAGATCAAGTTCATCTATGTAGTGGCCAGCGTCCTGGCAAGTAGTGGTTGCCACTGTGGTGGCGAAGGTGACGGCGGAAATAAAAATCCTCGCGGTGTAATGTTTACTGAGAAGTAGCTCACAAGAACGGTGAACGTGATGAGTGTCGTTACCGCGAAGTGACGATATGGAGAGAATAGTAAAGTGAGGCCGCAATCTAGCGACGGAAATAGGCTTCCGTTATTAGCAATTTACTCTTCCGATCGAGTCTTCGGTTAAAGAAAGCGTCCGGAAATTACTGCAAGCAGAAAGTTGTGTTTCACGGTCAAAGATAGCAGGGCATATGAAACACTAAGCCCAGGAAGCTACTGCTTAATGAACAGTGAAAGGAAATCCGATTCGTCAATTCCCCCACATAGTCAACTGACGCTACGAAAACTTTTCTTTTTTCTAGTGTGAAACGCAAAGGTTTGTTTCATCAGTGTGTGTAAATGTGACGGATATATTTAGAAGTAACTAGCTTTTTCATAAAGCATATATTTTCAGAAAATTAAAATTACATAAAGTGTCTTATCATCATAGGATTCACTTTTTCCACACGTCCAATTCATCTCTGAGAAATTTGAAACACAAATATTAAGATGGGTCAGCAGTCGGAGGAGGACGCCACGTGAAAAAACTGTCTTTATGTCGCGCGCCCGTGGATCTCGGGGGGCTATCTGGTGGCCGTCGTGCCACCGTCGGGTGACGGGCAACGAATGGCCGGGCGCGGCGCGGCGACTCCTTCCGTGGAGGCCCAGGGCCGCCGGACGCGCCCTCAGACAATGCCCACTCGATTAATCACGGGTGCCCTTGCCCATCAGTCGCGGCGCCGCCGCCACCAACGCCCCGCCGTCGGCCCCCTCCCTCCTCATCGTTCTCACCCCGCAGTGCCCCTTCGCCCCCTCTCGCTCGCCCCGTCGCTCGCCCTGTCGCTCGGCCCCTCGCTCGGCCCCTCGCTCGGCCCCCGCTCGGCCGCCGCTCGGCCCCCCGCTCGGCCCCTCGCTCGCCCGTTCGGCGCTCGTCGGCCCCCCGCTCGCCCCGCCGGTCGCTCGCTCGGTCGCTCGGCTCCTGTCGCTGGCCTCGCTCAGCCCTCGCTCGGCCCCCCCGTCGCTCGGCCTCAGCTCGGGCCTCTCGCTCGGCCCTCGCCTGGCCCCTCGCTCGGGCCGCCTCGGCCCTCGGCCTCGCCCCTGGCTGGCCCTCGCTCGCTCGGCCCTCGCTCCTCGCTCGCCTCGCACCCTCGCTCGGCCTCAGCCTCGCTCGCTCGGCCCCTCGCTCGGCTCCTCGCTCGGCCCCCTCGCTCGGCCTCTGCCGCCTGCCGCCCGCCCTGTCGCTCGGCTCCGCCGCTCGGCCCTGTCGCTCGGCTCCCGTCGCTCGGCTCCTCGCTCGGCTCCCTCGCTCGGCACCCCGCTCGGCCCCTCGTTGGCCTCGCTCGGCCCGCTCGGCCTCGCTCGGCCCCCTCGCTCGGCCCTCGCTCGGCCCGTCGCTCGGCTCCTCGCTCGGCCCGTGTCGCTCGACCTCGCTCGGCCCCTCGCCTCGGCCTCTCGCCTCGGCTCCTCGCTCGGCTCCTCGCTCGGCTCCGTCGCCTCGACCCCTCGCTCGACCCCCTCGCTCGACCCCGCTCGACCCCCCCGCTCGACCCCTCGCCTCGACCCCTCGCTTCGGCCTCGCTCGGCCTCGCTGGCCTTCCCCTCGCTCGGGCTCCCTCGTTCGGCCTCGCCCGGGCTCGCTTCCGCCTCGCTCGGCCCCTCGCCCGGCTCCCCGCCTGGCCCCCCGCCCTGGCCCCCGCTCGGCCCCTCGTTCGGCCCCTCGCTCGCCCCCTCGCTCGGCCTCGTCGCTCGACTCCCGCCTGGCTCCCCTCGCTCGGCCCTCGCTCGGCTCCTCGCCTCGGCCTCCGCCCCCGCTCGCCCCCGCTCGGCCCTCGCTCCGCCCTCGCTCGGCCTCAGCTCGGCCTCTCAGCCTCGCTCGGCCCTCGCCGGCCCCCTCGCTCGGCCTCCTCGCTCGGCCTCTCGCCCGCCCTGCCGCCGCCCCGTCGCTCGGCCCCGTCGCCGGCCCCGCCGCTCGGCCCCGCCGCTCGGCCTCGCTCGGCCTCGCTCGGCACTCCGCTCGGCCCCTGCCGCCTCGCTCGGCTCCCTCGCTCGGCCCTCAAGCCTGGCCCCCTCGCTCGGCTCCTCAAAGCTGGCCTCCCTCACTCGGCTCCTCACTGGCCTCAGCCACTCCCTCGCTCGGCTCCTCGCTCGGCCCTCGCTCGGCCCCTCGCTGGCCCTCGCTGGCTCCCCGTTCTCGGCCCGCTCACCCCTGCTCGACCCCGCTCGACCCCGCTCGACCCTCGCTGACCCCCCGTTCGACCCCTCAAGGCTCCCGGCTCGGCCTCGCCCGGCCCCCGCTCGGCTCCCCAGCCCTGGCCCCTCGCCGCCCCCTCGCCTGACACCTCGCTCGCCCCTTGCTCACCCTCTACCTCCTCGACCTGTCGTCACCCCTTCGCTGGCCCCTCGCTCGACCCCGTCGACCCTCGCTCGACCCCCTCGCTTGCCCTCTCGCTTGCCCCCTCGCTCACTCCTCTCGCTCGTCTACACCAACGTCCGTGGCTACGTCCTCTCTTCCTTCTTTCAAGTGGCACGTACCCGTCTCCATCTAAAACCATCGCTTCTGCGCCCAGCCTTTCTGCTTCCGTGCGCCTTTTTAGGGCCTGCTACTTGACACCCACCGGCCAAAAACTTTGGGCGCCCTATCTCCCTATCTTCTACAGTAGGTAGGCGAACAGGTCAATAAGGTATGGCTGGTATTTGACTGTCCTTTCTCATTACTGATTTAGCTATTGATGAACGAGTTAATATCCTGAGGTGCGTCGTGTCTTTGCTGTACGTTTATCTGACAAATTCCTAGGATAAATATTAATCAATTATATGTAGAAATATCTTGATTACTAAACATACTTCGCTCAATGAAGGCAAAAAGCAAATTATTTTCATATCCTGTATTGTATTCGTAAAACATTCTATTGAATTCACCTGTCTCAAATGGGTAGAACATGAATGCGGAAGACTCCTCTCTCTCCTTCGCACGTGAATGAGTACGCCTCCCATCATCATCATTAATGTCATGCACTCACGTCTCTAAACGTCTGGCGCTAGCAATGTCACTCCAACTGAAAGGTCACTAAACACTCGGAACAATGGCAGTGTCCGCGCTCCTCTCGCCCATTGGCCTGACGAGCGCGGGCGTCGTCGCCGTCGGGGCGTGGGCGGAGCGCAGCGGGGCGGCGGCCTCGGCCGATGCAGGAAGCGCCGGGCAGGCGGGCGGGCGATGCGGGCCGTGCACCTGCCACCCTGGCCTTCGCCTTCGCCTCCGCAGCTGCCCACGCCCGCTCATCCTCCTGCTCTCGCCTGCGCCCCCGCCCCCGCCCCCGCCCGCGCACCTCTCGCCGCGGGCGCCGCCGCGCCGCCGTTCCCACACTTCCTCCACGGCGCCCTCGCGGCCGCTCCGCGCCGGACTGGGCCGCACGGTGGTTTGGGAGACGCAAGCAGCGGACTAAGTTGAGAGGTTTTTTTTTTTGTTTTTGTTTCTTGTTTTTGTTTTTTACCGAGGATAAAGTACGAATGTATTTGGCATTTTAGGATCAAATTAATTCGATTTTTGCCAGTTAGCGGTGTTCCTAGGTCTGGGCCCGGTCTTTTTGGTCTTTTTTCTCGTTTTTCTTTTTTTCCTTTATTTTTATTTTCTTCTTCATCTGGAAGTAATGGAGATATGTGACGAGCATGACGTATTCCCGTCACCGTATCTAGCTTACGTGACCAGCCTGAGCTCTTTTCTCACGTCGCACAGCTGTAGAAACTGTGATATATACTAGCTTCATTTTTGTTCGGACTGGGAATCGAACCCTGGACCGCCTACTACATTAGTTCGTTATCTATGAGTCACCTGGGGTTGGGGAGCTGAGGAAAATATATCTATTATTATTAGTATTAATAATAGTAATAATAATAATAATAATAATAATAATAATAATAATAATAATAATAATAATAATAATAATAATAATAATAATAATAATAATAATAATTTCATTATTAAAATGTGAAAAATCTATCCACTGCTTCATGTTACAGATTATCTGTTAAAATCTTTAATTCATTGTTTTGAAGACCAGTAAGTGTCTATACATTTCTACCAGTAAATGTCGACACATTGTCTAAACAGAAACTAAACTATAAGGAATTATGTGTATCTTTATGTTCCTTGTGTAAAATAAAGTGTGTAAGGAAACGAAATTCTGAAGCGCACAGAATAAATCGATTAACTAAAAAAACAACAACTGAACAATGCGACGAGTGCTATACAAGTAAATGCAATCCTGTTTCAGTTTAGGAAAGAAACGAAACAAAAATGACTTCAACGTTTCTGTTCATTCGGTCATCATCGTCTTCAAAATCGTATCCCAATTGGGACCTTGGTTGTAATTCGTACAACTGGCTATCAGGCTGACATCAACCCCCAACCTGAGGAACCAAACTTCGTGAATCCCTTTTTTGATTTTGACTGTGATTTTTACAACCAGCTGTCAACCTGACGTCAAGCCCCAACCCGGAGGACTAAAATCTGTGGTTTCATAGTTAAAGGAATTGGCTTGGCAACGCCGATTTTGCGGTCGTGGCCTTTTCAGTAGAACCAAAGATGGCGGACGCAGGGCTCGAACTCGGGCCTCCGCGATACCAAAGTCAGGGTGCTACGGCCAGATCCACTTAGTTCGGTAACGTTTCTGTTCATTCGGTAACAAAACTAAATTCGCGCAATGAAACATTTCGAATGAAAATTTTTTCCATAGAAAATGTTGCGATGAAAGAATGTTCATACAGCAGACATGAAAGGTTTTATTTTGTTTCTGAATTTTAATTCTAAAAAAGTGATTTTTCTCGTTATTTATTATTTTTTTCAATCTCACATTCAATACTTTTGTATTTGTTTTATAATTATTTAATTCAAGCCTAATAAAAGCAGGAGAACATGTATATTTCTTTTTTTCTTTAATTTCATTCCTTGTACACTTACATATATCATGAAACTGGAAATATTTATGTCAAGACTAGAGTTCGTCAAAGTTTCATTTCAAATTACCTCTATTTCTCACAATGCAACTTCAAGTGAATTTTTAACATTAACTTCTCGATTGAAATAATAAGGGAGAATGGATCGCACGCGGTAGGTAGTATAGCTTGTGGTTTAAGGCGTTGCTCCGGTATCCGCTTGGAATTGATCAGGAAGAACGATCGCTTACAGAAGGTCTGCTCAAGTTGGTAGCCCATTAGCGTGACAACGCCTAGCGCTTAACTATGGATCACCGGTGGGTCTGGCGGGTTGTTAGATCAACCCGTCAGGAGAGCTGAGATGCTCGAGGGCGATCGGTTCTAGCCTTCGGATAGACTGCCCTCAATTTTCGCATTTGATTGATTATTTCGTGTTCCCGGAACATCTATTGCTGTGGTCATTAATACCCACGTATAATGCATATTTTACCACGGGAGGTGACATTATTATTCCCTCATAGGTTCGCGAGATCCGGAGCCGAACTATACGTCGGCTTGAAGGTTTTCCCTCAACCAGGTTCTAGCCTTCGGATAGACTGCCCTCTATTTTCGCATTTGATTGATTATTTCGTGTTCCCGGAACATCTATTGCTGTGGTCATTAATACCCACGTATAATGCATATTTTACCACGGGAGGTGACATTATTATTCTCTCATAGGTTCGCGAGATCCGGAGCCGAACTATACGTCGGCTTGAAGGTTTTCCCTCAACCAGGTTCTAGCCTTCGGATAGACTGCCCTCAATTTTCGCATTTGATTGATTATTTCGTGTTCCCGGAACATCTATTGCTGTGGTCATTAATACCCACGTATAATGCATATTTTACCACGGGAGGTAACATTATTATTCCCTCACAGGTTGGCGAGATCCGGAGCCGAACTATACGTCGGCTTGCAGGTTTTCCCTCAACCAGGTATTTCCCACTAACAGGGCACTGCCCCCGTTGGGATACGATCTATGCTCTGGCATTCGCCTGTTGATAGGAGAAAACACAGAAAACTAACGATCAGAGAAACCTACCGCTAGAATTCTCTTCCAGACGGCGGCTGATTTCGACCTATCTAGTTAGTGCCTAGTCCTGGATTTGAGTACCCGACAAGTGTTTTGAGAATTCTGATTGGCACTTTATTCAGTCGGGTAGCATAATGAATCTTTAGGACTTGATCGATCACGCTGGAAATAGTCAAACAAAATTTTATAATTGAAACATAATTTATTTTCCAATTGAAAACCAGTTCAATCTTCATGCATGGAAATTTTGCAAAAGTATGAAATCACTGGAAAACGGTAAATCATGTGGACCAGACGGTTCTCGACAGATTTTGTTAAACTCGGTAGTGAGGTAGTATTGCCCGATTTGTTAAGATTATTTAATGTTTCTATTAATAATGCAAGTTTACCGGACGACTGGAAAACAGCTGTAGTTTTTCCAATTTTCAAAAATGGTGACGAAACGAAATTATGTAATTATAGACAGGTATCTCTCACATCAGTAGTATGCAAAATAATGGAGCATTTAATAGCGGGACTCGCCGCGAATGGGAAAAAAGCTCGATTTTTCATGGACAGCATGGGTTTATGAGTGGATATTCGTGCGAAAGCCAATTTTTTTACCTTTTCAAGACCTAGCTGACGAAGTTGACGCGGGTGGGAGGGTGGATGCAGTCGTATTTGACTTTGCGAAAGCATTCGACGTAGTACCGCTTGATCTACTTATTAGGAAATTATTAACTTCAGGAGTTGATGCTAGAGTTGTGATGTGGATAAGCAAATTTCTTAGAGACAGGAAACAAAAAGTTCGAATTGGAACTCAGTTTTCGACTGCGGGTCTTGTTACTTCAAGGGTTCCACAGGGAAGTGTTTTAGGGCCATTACTTTTCTTAGCGTACGTGAATGATCTCCAAGTTAACATACAATCAAAGGTGCATTTATTTGCAGACGATTGTGTTATATACATAACAATCAAAGGTGACGCTGACGAACAAATATTACGAGAGGGTTTAGAACATTTACGTGATTGGGCTGAAACAAATGACATGGGAATTAACGGATCGAAAAGCAAAAAAATAACGCTCGGGTGGGGACAAAATTATAAGGAACCATTCTATCGTTAGGTGAGGTTATCAATACTAGAGTTTCATCATGCAAGTATTTAGATATTCATCTAGATAGTAAATTAGGGTGGGAGATGCATATAAACCAGGTAGTGAGAAAAACATGGAAGTCCTTGTATTTTGTAATGAGAATTCTAAAGAAAAGTTCTACAAACGCCAAAGAATTAGCGTATCTATCGTTGGTTTTCCTTCTCATGGAAGCGATCACACCCACAAAATGCGAACAAGGAAACAAAATTCAGATCTTGGGAAATTTTCCTTTTGTAACAGAGCGATTACAGATTGGAACAGTTTACCCGCAGCAACTTTCAAAGCCTTTTCTTAAAGTGTCCAAAGTTTTAGAAATGAGTTATACCAAGCTGAGAGTAAAATATGTTAAATGAGTAATTAAGTGCTGTGAAGTGCTGGACAGTGTAATTCAAAGCAAAACAGTGTAGTATAGAGCAGTTCAGTGAAGTGTAGTGAACGTGATAAAGGCCCTTTTTTAAAAAAAATCTAATTTAGGCAATATTTATGTAGCTTGTATTGATTTTTAGTATCACCAACATATAATTATTGTATGTCATGATAGAGTTGAAATAATGGTTATAATTACTTAATATTAGTGAGAGTATATTATTATTATTATTATTATTATTATTATTATTATTATTATTATTATTATTATTATTATTATTATCGTTATTATTATCGTTATTATTATCATTATTTTTATTATTGTTAATTAACTGACATCCCAATTGCATTTCAGATCAAGGTAATGAAATGTAATAAGTATTTATATAAATATTTTATTTAATTTTCTATACCTGTCAATGGGCGAGCCGGGCAACTGTTCAAAATACATTATGTTAATTTATTGTTATTATTATTATTATTATTATTATTATTATTATTATTATCATTATTATCATTATTATCATTATTATCATTATTATCATTATTATCATTATTATCATTATTATCATTATTATTATTATTCACTTGCACAGCACAAATAAAACTGCATAACATGAAAATATCTGCCGGAGACGTCACACCAAGCAAGTTCCATTTCATTCATGCGACCGCATTTCCCCCCATCCGGCCCACAGCGCGAGGCCGCTCTGCTCAGGCGCCGCAGCGGTGGGAACGCGGACGCGCAGGAAACCTTTCGAGGTTCGTCATTTGTTTCGGTGACGGGAGAAACGAATGCCGCTCGACGATTGGGATCTATGCGAATTGCTGCGGCATCCTTTGCCATGTTTCATGCTGGGCGAAGCTTGGCGGGAGAAACCCCGGGAGGATTGGGATTTGATTCGACTGGTTTGGAGTTAAATGTTGTTTTTGGTTATAGAAAATTGTGCCCTGAACCGCGCACTTATCTTATGTTTAATACTCTTTGATGTATTTAATATAAATTCGGTAAAACACAAAAATCGATTAGGAAGCTTTAACCTGAACAATTTATTCGTTATATTAGAATCCAGTAAATTTTAATTATCAATTTATGGATATGTCTCAATTTGTACAACTCTGTAGTGTGTACATATTTAGGAAACAGAATAAAATAGGCCATAGAAAAGAATCTGCTGGGAGAAGCGGTAAAGAAGTAGTGCACAGTTCTAGAAGTTAGCAATATAACAATTTCCTTACTTTAAAGGGGGATGTAATCCGTAATTCTGATTCGAATTTCAAAAATTCCTGTGCTCACATTTTTTATGATATTGTCTTCAAATTTTGCACATTTGATGCTCATAAAATAAAATTTCCGGCAAAAATAATTACAATGATATTGACATGTTTATGTATAAAAAGTAAGTAAACTTTTTTATAACATTTTGTCATACATGTGTACCTTTTCCTTCTTAACTATTGTAGATATTTATGTTTTTCAGGAATAGAAAGTACATGAAGAAATAAATCTTGAACTATAGAACTTTCTTTGTAGGTCTTTTCGTTGGAAAATTATAAATGTTGAATATTTTATTAAATTAAAATTTCAAATTTAAATTATTTACAAATTTATTATTTGATAGTTAATATACTTAATGAAATTATTCTAGAGACCAGCAATCCTTTATATATTCTAATGATGTACTGAAAATTTTAGTGAATAATTATTATTGCTTCTTGCAACAAAGGTACATTTATATGCAAAAATGTTGTTTTGAGTTACGGGCATTTGAACAATTTTTCAACATAATATAAAGAAAATCTAACCTTTCCTGTACAATATTTAGTGACCACCATAAGTATAATGGTCATCCTCATTTTCTTGTTTTTTCTTCACTAATCTCTTCTGTCTTGCTGCATTTTGTAATTTTATGACACATTCCTCAGCTTTGCCAATTCTTTTTTGATCAATCGTATTCAGAGTATGAATAGTGTGTACATCTGGATCAAACCCTGCTCTTCTCAACAAATCAATTTTACCTTTTTTCCTTCATTAAAATACAGTACTGCGTCATACACAGCTATTGACAAGACCTTTCCACCACAATGTAGTTTTAGGACACCTCATCCACACCAAATTATTGTAACTTTAGAATTCTGAGTTTTTCCATGTACACATTTTTTCAACAGTTCTGGGTCAGCTAGAGCTCTGAACGCTGGCTTCATATCATTCATCACTGCCAAAGAGAGTGAATGTTCATGTTTATAATTTTCTTTATCAACATTGAACTTACAGCAGCCCTCTTTAACTGACAGCAGAGTAGGCGTGGCAATGAGGATCGCCAGCGCATCAAAACGGGCTATTCAAATTTTAAAGCCCTGAGGAATGTCACATTACCGTGAAACTTAGCGGAATTATTCTTCGAGTAATAAACTTTCGAAAAATGATATTTTCCAAAAATAGAATTTTTTCAACCAAAAGGGTTACTTAATGATGTTCTGACATACTTGCATGTCCCTCTGTAGTAGATAAGAACAATATAATTATAATTTACAAACTCAGAATTTCATCCAGGTCTTTAGATAATTTTGTCCTTATGCTCATAATCTCAAACTTAGCTAAAACTGTAGGGCACGTTGCTCGCATGAAGTCGCGAAATTCAACCGACAGGTGTTCCAAACAATCACCAAGTAGCCCAGTGATTTCAGAGCTCCCGGGTCAAATTATTATATTTCATTGTTGATGGGGACATGCTATTCGAAAAAGTTTGGTAATATATCTTTAAACCATAAGTAATAATACGCAATAAAGGAACGAGTTTCAATTTTGCTTCAAATGCTGAAAACGAGGTCTCTGAGTCACAAAGACTTAGGAAATCACGTCATAGAAGATTACTGTATTTCGTATATCCAAATATACGATAGGAAATGAGTAGTTATCAACGTCATAACGCTGATAAATTGCACGTAACAGACACGGTTGAGGTATATAAGAACCGGATATGTTCTTTGTGTTAACGGCAGTGTATCATTCAATGCTTTTAGTAATTCAATCGTGTCATCAGAAAAAAAATATATAGAAAATAAATATAATTTATTGAAATAAGTTTACTCACGCACCAGCTTTAACTACAACTCGTTTGTTTCAATTAAGGGACACTAGGCTGTTAAAACATTAACGGACGCCGGCAGTTTAGTGTGAACTTTAGTTCATCAGTTTGGTTGCGTTAAGTCGATATCATAACAGTACTACAATATTACAAACGAGCCAACACAAGCCCAACTCCGCCGACTGCTTTCAGCCCGTCATTTCCTCCTCGAGTTCTACCGACACTGGCACTTCAGCCTCCACCTGCTGCATCGCAGGTCGCCCCTGCACCTCAGGTCGCGCAGCCTGTCTCTCGTGCGAACGACCTCATCTATTAAAATGAAGCGCTCACTGGCGCTGAAGGTGCTCTCTCTCCGAACGACCTCTTCGAAACAAGCGACCACAGACCGTTAAGATGTCGCTTCTCTGAGAACACCTAACACACTGCATTGTTTTCGAGAAGAAAAACAAAGCAAGAAGTTCAAAACGCTCGGGAGCAATCATTCCACAAGCAGTAACCTGTCATTCGATATTTTGTAAAAGTAGCAAACGAATAAAAAACAGTCGTAAAAACACTGATTTAAATATTAGTGGGTTTGTGTTTAAACGAACAACCCGAGAGAGATTGCTGAAAGAATACTTCGCGTTTTGTAACTGATTCTTTTCCTCCGCTCATTCCACAAAGAACCGTTATTACTATTGTATTGCTCACGTTCATTTCTACCGTCATTAAATAAGAATGTGCTATCATTTTACCCCTTCTACTCCGCCTTCTGAAATCGATTCTTGCGTTACATTATGCGTACAGAAATCACTTGTTGCTTAAATGAGCGCTAAAAGGATCGTTAAGTAAAACTGAGTAAGTGAAAATACAAAGTTCGTAGCAGACGTTCAGAAATGATGCTCACTGAGAAAACCTTTATTCTATTCATTAACGTAACTATCAGTTACCCACCGTGGAATGAGATGTTTAGCTTCATAAAAGCTTTCGCTTTAATGTTTGGTTTCCTTTTGCGAAACAGCATATTCAGCTGAAGAGTATAATCTACTGATAATTAGCGAATATTGAAGAGTCATTTATAGGCAATGAGAGTAATTAAAAATTAAGTAGGACAACTTGTTATTTAAGAATCTGGTATGAATACGTAAGAAGCGTTCAGCACTCCATACACATGAATTTACAATATTTTTCATCGGGTGAGTCATTTGGGATGACTCATTTCGGTAATATTGGTAATAAAGAAAATTGAAGAACAACTGTCGCTACAACACATTTTCTGGCATTAATAGTAACTTTCGAAATTTCCGCAAATTTTGAGTGTTCAAAGAAAAGAGATCAGCGAATTATTTAAGCATCCTTTGCTCGATCATAGGAAAAAATTAATTAAAAAACGGTGGGCCATTTTTTGAAAAAAAAATTGAAAAAGTACCTAAACCTTTATGTAAAGTATCTCCTAAAATAAAAACGTGTGTTTCAAATACGCAGGGCCTCGAGATCGGACATATCGATCGGGGAATATCAATTTCTAAGAAAATTGTTTGAACGGTTTAGGCACTAGGACTGACCACAAACGGACAGAGAAACTTTTTGCCGAAAACCAATTTTTCGATATCAAGGACCTAGAAAATTGAATTTTAACTTCACAATGCGTTAGAGCAAGTAACTTTTATATATTCAGTAACAAGATTTATTCACTTTTTTTAATCAAATCTCCCCTATCCAATTTTTTCTATCAACAAATCATCAATTTTTACCACAATATTACAATACTTTCTCTTTACTACATAAGTAGGAATATTTTTGTATCATGAAAAATAAAAAAGGTTATTCTGCATGCCAGTGGAATTCAAAGCTCGTCATACAACGTACATACAAATGATGAAAAATATTCAAGACAACATCTAATTTATCTAATCCTGCAAAAAAAACAACATCCCATTACGCATGATTCGTGATACAATGCTCCAACACTGTGAGGCGCTAAAAACTTCGCACGTAAAAACCTAAGCGGTCACTTTTTCTCCGCACCTCGCCTCCAAATTAATTCGAAACTCGCGCGCCATCACTCAAGACGACCCAGACATGATAATGGCGAGGAAGTTGATAATGAGGATGCAATTAATATTGTTAATACCGGTGTTATTATCGATGCCCTCGCGCGCTAGAGAGAAATGCGTTCTTATAGGTATCTCTATTTACAAGGCAAAAACCAGGAAGCCATCACGTAGTCTGCGGGGTAAGGCGGTGAGAAGGGCGAGGGGGTGAGGCAATCGCCGGGAGCGACCCCCGCCAGCGGCGGAGTAAATCAGAAACAGTTCAAGTGCGGAGGTTAATTGCGCGGCGGTTGGGGAACTATAAATTACGTTGGCGCGAGAGATGCGGGCTGGAGGATTGTGGATTGAGGAAGGGGAGGGAGGATGGGAGACTACTCCGTCGCCTTGTAGACTCACCACGTCGCATTTATACCCTCCTTTCGCTCGCGTAGCTGTAAGGCGCTCCAAGATTTTTTCCCCAATCAGGCGACCCTTGTGGTACACCTGTTTTGCCTTCGCCGCCAAAGACTTAGCTCTCCACTCTCGTTGCTCTTTTTCAGTTTATTTACGAACTGTTTCTCTGCCTAAACAATCCTTCCTTTCCTTTTTACTACTTTGTATGTAACTTTCTGATCGTCCAGCATCATCATATTTTTCGTTACACATTTTTCTTAAAATGTTCCTTTCAGAGTTCTCTGTCAGATTGCATTTCTCTTTGCTATATTTTACTTGCCTTTTATTGTTTTCAACTATGGTGAAATAAATAATGAACTTAGATTATTTTTTATGCACGTGCAAATCATTTCTTCGTATGTTATTTCATCTTCCTGAAAAGGTAGGTGTTAGACGTAGGTGGTAGAAAAATTACGTAGACGTAGGTGTTAAAGAAAATGGGTTATCATCATCATCGACAACACATCAAATAACATTCATTGTTCACTAATTATTTAGGCTTATGGAAGGAGATGCGACAAATGCTTCAGTACCAATAACTCTTTTGTTGTTAGAGTAACTAAGGCAGCGGTTCTCAAAAATGTTTGGTGACGGAATCCTTTCGAAGTCACTTAGTTTAAGGGGAACCCTTATTCGACCAGTGAACTTTATTAAGCATTATGAGACCATAACATCTATCTGAATCTGAATTATATCACTTAGTTTTGTTTAGCGTAGTGAAATAAAGAGAAAGCAATTCAAATCGACATGCATATATTTTTTCAAAGGACATAATACATTAAATCTCAATACGTTTATTACAATACATTGCATTTTTCAGTAATATAATGTGACACATGACACTGCTTCATTACTCCACTTTAAAATAATGACCGATAAATGTATCCATCAGTATTCAGCGGCAAGAAAAGCCGCATTTTAATGTTAAACCCTTTTATTTTTGAAATAAAAAAGTATGTTTTTTTAGTGTTCTCCCGGAACCCTTAAAAGGCTTACTAAAAAACGAGATAAAAACCGGATTGTAATATGAGCAGGTACTTATGCTTATGCGCAATTTAGTGAGCAGGGAATATCTATTCAAGAGGGACATCACCTCCACTCGTTCTTGCCCCCGGTAAAATGATAGTGGATAGTTTGGTGCCTTCAGTCGATGCTCCAGACCGCGAGAGCAATGTGCGAGAAACGTGGAAATGTAGTTTCACTCGCCACAGAATATCAGCAGTTAGCAAAAGGACACTTACAGTTTCTTTGGGGAACTGGTGATTCTTTGTTTCGCTAAGGGAAGCCTAGACTTCTGCGAGTGTCTTTGAAGGGTTGCGGGAGAACATCACCCATTCACCATCAAAGATATCGATACTAATCATCAAAGATGAATGAGCTGACACTGCTATGTTAAATTGAATATTCTTAATTTTTCCAAGAATTTAAAACTTGTCACGAATTTTTTTTGAGTCGCTATTGCTAATCATATTTCTTCTACGGCCTTATTTTCAGTAATTAACATTTTTGGTAATTAGATAGTTATAAGCTAATTGTAATCTGAAAACAATTAATCCTTCTCATTGATCAGTCGTTAGTTCGCTACTTTCCCTTGGCGTCTATTTTCCTGTGCTTTCTTTCCTCTTGTCCTCAGGCGGAATATTTGTTTTCATTCCGCTTGATTAGACTGGTTCCTTTCAACATTTATTCTTCATAAAAGCGAAAACATACAGAAAAATGTAAGAATTGTAGATTGTTGAGTGTCTCAGTGCTATCACTTTTCTTCGGATAAGAAATAGCAAGTGTTTTAAGATGTTTAGTACATGAAAAATATTTTTAATATTGAAGACAAAGTTGCATTTAAATCCAATAGTAAACATTGAAAATATTCAAAATCATCACTTCCTCCTCAGAAGTTACAAAAATATGTATTATATTCGTGGTTTCCTTATATCACAAATTATTGGTGGAATTTTACAAGCTCCAGTTAAAAAGCAATGAATTGTAATGTGGTACAAAGAGATTAAACTAATATTTTAATGCAAAATGAACACAGTTCTTAAGGTTTTATCTGTAGGCGTGACATAATGCTGATACACTTTTTCACGAAAAATAAAGTATCTGGATGTGGAATTGGGATGGTAAAGAACAAACACTCGTAACAAAGAACTGAGTACGCCTCAGCACGTCTTTTAAGCTAACTCAAGGATTACCAAAAAATTTCTGGACTCATGTGGCCTACCTATTCACAAATGTAAGTGGATTAAACATTAGAAAACAGTAAGATTGACACTAATAGTGTTTCAATGTCTCTTTTACTAGAAAGCCCTAGTAGGCCTATGGATCTAATTTTAATTATACTCAATGATGTAATTTGAAAATATTTCAAATTGAAACCGTAGTGAATTATCTCAAAGCCACCGGTGCCACTGTCTTTGCAGTGACTGTAGCCAGGAGGTTCTAGGGTTGGAGTCGTGACGGTGGCGGATTTTCGACATTAGCTTCATAGCTGGGCCGAATTCTATCACTGTCTGTGGGAGAATTCTAACGGCTGGCAGCTCTGATCAGAAGTTCCCGCAATTTCTCCGTCCAGTACCAAACGAATGTCGGAGCAGTAAGTATCCTTGCAAACGGGCAATGGACCGCGCGCGATTTATCCTTTCTCTCACTTGTCCTATCTTCTCCACTTACTGGTACACAATGACACATGAACTACACTACAGCGGGTGACTAGTCGAAATATTACAGCTCTTTCCGAGTGGGGTGTTACCCCGCTGTTTGAGATCCTAGGAGAGGAAAATCCCCTCAACCTGACGTGTATGTCGTCGCCGGATCTCACCATCCAGCAGGGGAATAATACTTCCACCCCAAGATAAACCTCCATTACGCTAACGGGATTAAGGACCAAATCAGTTTGACGTGTCCGGGAACATGAAATAAAATCAATCAATCGAATCTACCCAAAATCTTTACAATCCTACACGAGGGTTAAACTCGCTCTTGCCGGGACCGGTGCTCCATCAGCCCAGTTGCTCGCCCCTGGCTGGCGAGAGGAATCACCGCTGGGAATCTCGGATCTTCCGCGGGGCGGTGGCGTGCGAGACGCGAGGCAAGTGCCGCGCGTGGGCCTCCGCCAGATAACCCTCCGCCTGCCGCCCACTCCCCGAATGCCACACAAAGAGCCACAGCGCTCTTTTGGGACGGACGACGTATCTCGCCCGGTGGAAATAAAACGGCGAGGTGAAGAGCTGACTCGCTCTAAAGAATGCTGGGCTACATTGTCAGCGACAAAATAATATATTACACCCGGAATAAATTTAGTTGGAGTAAAATTTGATAAGAAAATTGCTCAAGAGCAGTGATGAATAAGGAAAGTTTTGGACTGCTGACGAAAAAATTTTTTGCAACATGTGTAACAGTTTCGTTCATTTTAGAAGAACGTCAAAAGAAAGGCCCTGTTTTCGTTGATTGTACACAGCTGAATGTATTTTGAGATTCATTATCTATCAACAGAAGTTTTTTTGGAGACAAATTAGTTGAAGATATATCTAAAAGTTGAGTTTAAATGTTAAATTGTTTCAGATGTACACTCAGAAAAACTATTTAATTGCTTAGTTTTTTCTTTCTTATTATGATACATTTTTACTTCTTCCAATTTTCCGGAATGTCTTAATTACAAGAAATGTAGTTTCAATATTGCATGATGCCAATTACATTCATTTCCTAATTTCACTTAAAACTACATTTATTTTATACATTTATTGAGTTCAAGAAGAAAGAAAATTATATCTTTCTTCAGTGGAAAAACTAATACTATTTTAGTGTATTTTTATATGATTTTTCGTAGTATTTTTAACATGAATTGACGAATGTTGTCATTTGTCAAGATATATTTAAACAATATTTTATTACGTTAAACATTTATTTTACTTTCCAAGCTTTTTACACTTTATTTACTAATAAAATGATTCAAAACGTTAAAGTTTAATTCAACAATATTTCTTTTCGCAGATGTTCTCAATGAATCCTTTTGTGCAGCAATGGTGATGTTCCATGTTGAGATTCTGGCGCGCCCACTTTCCCCGTTTATAGCAAATTGCGTGTGGCACTTGAGCTGACCGCGATGACCCTGCACACCTGCCACACCTGGGCCATAGATCAACCTTACTTATACGGACACGCACTTGGAAGGACCACGAAAACGTCCATTACTGTATAATTTTCTTTCCTTTGAAGTTGCATCACATGCACTTCAACTAACGACCAAGTGAATCCTTTCGACTTCAAATTTAAACTGGTTTACTGCTCAAGCCCTAAACTAAAACTTCTCACATTCAATGGACTTGCTTCAAACTTCCATGTTTCTTTAAGTAGTAACAATAAAAATCGCCAGGAGAATATTGCAACATCATGCACCATGGACCTTGCCAAACATACGAGGTTTATATACGGCTAATTAGAAGGTGGCCCTTTCGTATTCGTTCAGCGCCAAAAGAAACAACATACTCAAGGTTAATCATCTGCTGGTAATAATGTCAACGGCTCTTCTTTTCTTATCGAGGGCTTCACGAGGTGACATGGGCCCGAAGTGCGTGGGCATGCGTGCAGGCGCCGTGAAAGTGCGTGTGTGCGTGGGATGGGCACGATGACCTCACGCACCTGCTGGCTCCGTTAAAGAGCTATTAATCTAAAATAAACGAAGGAACCAAGCACGCAATGCCTCGCCCACCTATTAATCTCACGACTGTGTTCAAGTTTTGTTAAATCCTTTCAAGATATTGAGCGTTTAATACATTACTTTTTTCCACAATTTCCCTGGAATTTTGACCAACCGTCTTTTGAGTATTTTAATGGAACACCACCACTATGTTAGAGAAGTACAAGATCTCTAACACATAGTTCAGTTCTCTTTTTCTTCCCACATGTAGCTCATGAGCTGAAATTGAAAGGATTCACTTCGTCGTTAGTTGAAATGCATCTGATAAAAAATTGAGCATGTCATCCTCTCCTCCAGAAACCAGTACAATTGTGGGCAAAATATTGAAATATAACAAAGAAAAATTCAGCATCTGAGAGAAATCATTATCATTCTGCTTTTTAAAGTAAATTTTATTCAAAAGCTAAGAAAAAAGATAAATAAATAATGGCAACGAAACACGGAAAATACTGTTCACTGTTTTTCTTTAATGCTGTGAGAAATGAAAATATTGATAAAATATTATTGAAGAGAAATAAACAAAAATAAAACAAAAAATTTTATAAAAGAATAAACCATTGTGAAAACCATTTTTTCCACTAGAAAGTGATGTTAACAAATACAAAATTAAAATCAAAGAAAATACATACCAAAATTGATTAGAGAATAATAGTCCTTTGGTCACGTAACATGAATTCCAGAGAATCACCATCCACGATAATGAATTACAAATCCATAAGGAAAGGGAGACATTAATAGTCGAAGAATGGAAATTGTTGCCGTTGATGAGAAAAAAAGTGCGTAGCTGAGAAGATGGAGGGAATTGGGAAGAGAGAGAAGGTGGAGAATGGGAAGAAGGGAGAGTATGAGGAAGAGCAAAGGAACGAGAAGGAGAATTAGCCAACCTCTTTTCAGGAAAACGATATTCAGGAATACAAAATACGTAATAAAAGAACAATGAAAACTAATTGGCGGCACTACAGTTCGCCATTCACCCATTTCCAGGCGGAATCTCGGAAGAGGCCCCATCAGCATCCGCCCCGTGCGCGGGCGTGCGAGGGCGGGACGGTGCGTGCGCCGGGCGCGTGGGCCGAGCGCGATGACCTCGTGCGCACCTGCCCAGCGCACCGACGGCGGAGGCGGCAGAGGCGGCGGCGGAGACGGTGGCAGCAGAGGCGGAGGCGGAGGTGGTGACGGCGGCTGCGACAGCGGTGGAGGCGGAGACGGCGGTAGCGGTGGCGGAGGCGGCGGCGACGGTGGAGGAGGCGGAGGAGGCGGCGGAGGTGGCGGTGGTGTCGGTGGTGGCGGAGGAGGCGGCGGAGGTGGTGGCGGTGCCGACGAAGGCGGCGGTGGCGGCGGAGGCGGCGGTGGCGGCGGTGGCGGCGGAGGCGGCGGTGGCGGTGGTGGCGGCGGTAGTGGCGGAAGCGGCGGCGGAGGCGGAGGCGGAGGCGGAGACGGCGGCGGAGGCGGTGGCGGAGGCGGCGGCGGCGGAGGCGGCGACGGAGGCGGCGGCGGAGGGCGGCGGCGGAGGCGGCGGCGGAGGCGGCGGAGGCGGAAGTGAAGGCGGAGGCGGAGGCGGAAGCGGCGGTGATGGCAGCGGCGATGGCAGCGGCGGAGGCGGTGGTGGTGGCAGCGGCGGAGGCGGCGGCGGAGGCGGCGGCGGAGGCGGCGGCGGAGGCGGCGGAGGCGGAAGTGAAGGCGGAGGCGGAGGCGGAAGCGGCGGTGATGGCAGCGGCGATGGCAGCGGCGGAGGCGGTGGTGGTGGCAGCGGCGGAGGCGGCGGCGGAGGCGGCGGCGGAGGGGGCGGCGGAGGGGGCGGCGGAGGGGGCGGCGGCGACGGAGGCGGCGGAGGTAACGGCGGAGGCGGAGGTGATGGCGGCGGTGGACGCGGGGGTGGTGGCAGCGGCGGAGGCGATGGCGGTGGCGGTGGCGGCGGAGGTCGCGGGCGTGGCGGGGTCGCACCGCACAGCGTCGCCAGCGCCACTCTTCCTCCCTCCCAGCCCAGTAATTGCTGCAAGGCGCTCCCACGGATTAATTAGAATTTGTTAACATGTCTTCGCCGTTGTCAATGCGCCTAATGTGTTCATTAAGAGGTCGGGGCCTTGGGCAGCGGAGGCGACGCAGGACGGCGGAGAATACCTGCGAGGACGCGCTTTCTCGCTCGGCCCCTTGGGCTGAGAGGGATTTGTTTGGCGTTGCGTGATCGGTGGCGCTGTGTTGTCGAAGAGATGGTGTTTACGCGTTGCGTAAGCTCGTGCGACGAGAGGAGTTGTGTTGAAATATTTACGCGTGTTTATGTTGATGGATAAGAAGAGTTTAGTCAAAACTTATGCAAAGTCGTTAGCCAAGTAAGGAATGTGATTACTCATTTGAGGTAGGCTTATTGTGATGTTATTGTATTTTCTTTTAATTTACAGGTTCGAATATTAACAATGTTTATTGGCTTTAATAATAGGTTTTATATTAATATACATAGCCTTCAAATACACCCACAAAAAACTATCCCAGAGTCATCAATGCCAATGTAGGTAACGCATTGCATAATTCCAAAATCAACATTTTACGAACTTATATTTTGACATATTCAAACACACACATTAGTTATCGTATTCAGCGTCAAGTTAGAAGTATGTTGTATATGTCAAAACTATGATACGTTTACAAAGAAGTGACAGCATTGCCCAGCGACCGATAAGTGGGAAAGTTTCCAGCAGATCCTCGCCCGAATACATTTCGCAGAGCACGCAGCCGCTGGCTGGGACAGGGTCGCGGCGTCTGCAAAGCAGAGGCGGCAGCTGCTTAGTGTTGCACGTGCCCTTCGGTCATCTCCGCCAACACAGTCACTGCCTCCTCTCTGTTCCCTCCTCACCATCCTTCTGCCACCGCCGCCTCCGTCACATCCACCCCCAGCGACCCCATCGAACCATCTCCACCTCCGGTCCCGTCGCCTCTTCATACTATCACGCCCCTGTTCCCGACCGTCGTCGCGCGGCCGTCCCCGCCCCCGCCGTCGCCCCCGCCGTCGCCCCCGCCGTCGCCCCCGCCGTCGCCCCCGCCGTCGCCCCCGCCGTCGCCCCCGCCGTCGCCCCCGCCGTCGCCCCCGCCGTCGCCCCCGCCGTCGCCCCCGCCGTCGCCCCCGCCGTCGCCCCCGCCGTCGCCCCCGCCGTCGCCCACGCCGTCGCCCACGCCGTCGCCCCCGCCGTCGATCCCGCCTTCGCCCCCGCCGTCGTCCCCGCCGTCGACCCCCGCCGTCGCCCCCGCTGTCGCCCCCGCCGTCGCCCCTGCCGTCGCCCCTGCCGTCGCCCCGCCGTCGCCCCTGCTGTCGCCCTGCTGTCGCCTCCCGCTGTCGCCCCTGCCGTCGCCCCTGCCGTCGCCCCCGCCGTCCTCCCCGCCGTTCTCCCCGCCGTTCTCCCCGCCGTCCTGCCCCGCCGTCCTCCTGCCGTCCTCCCCGCTGGTCCTCCCGCCGTCCTCCCCCCGTCCTCCCCGCCGTCCTCCCCGCCGTCCTCCTCCCCGCTGTTCTCGCCGACATCCTCGCCGCCGCCCCATCGACCGACCGTCTGTGACGTCTTCGCCACCGTCCCCTCAGCCATCTCGTCGTTCCTACGATCCCGCGCCTCACGCTTCCCCTTGACGCCACCGCACACTTCGCCCCTACCATTTCGGCCCCTGACGTCGCATCCCCCTCTGTCACCGCTGCTGCCGCTATCGCCATATCAGTAGCCGCTTCCACTAGTGGTACCCTCGCTGATGTCGACCCAGCAGCCCCTGTAAGGGCAAGGGTTAATGCAGCGGCGCTTCTGATGGCATCGCAGCAGCCACCGCCGGCCACCCATCGCCTCTCCCCCACTCCCGCCCCACTATCCCTACCTCCTTGAGAAACCCCAAATGCATGCGGAACACGCCAAGTTCTGGAAGTCTCTGACGTTTTCGCCAATTCTTTTTTCTATGGATCGAATCTGCTTTCCACATAATGAATTGTTATTACTGTCGAAAATTGTTGCTGGACGTTGAAATTTTTCTCTATCGTGTTGTGATCATATGAAGTATCGGTAATTGTTCTTCCAATAGCAATGTATTACGTTGGTTCATACCACGTATTACGTTGGTTTGCAGCTCACCAATTTGTTTTAATGTTCATTAATTTTTAACACAAATCTTTATGGTTCGATTATTACTGTAATAAAATTATCTATCCTTTTAGAAAAAAAACAAGAAATTCAGTCAAGGCATTTTTGCTGTTACATTTTTTCTACTAATAAACAAATGAATGATGTTCTCACAGCTATTTAACTGATATCGATATTCCGCCGCCGGATTCAAAGCTAGGGCATCGACGAACCATCATTGTAGATTCGCAACACCTTTTACAATCGCGCTCGGTGATTTTTTGTCATACCTGTCGCAGAGACGTCGCGTTCTAGGTACAGTTCCCAACATTGATACAGTTAGCAGAAAAAGTATTACGATAAATATAAATGGCACCAAATGTTTTGATCAAACTTTGTCTTCGGATAGAGAAATGGACGTTTAAGAGAATGGTGTAGGTCTCGCGTTCGTTGAAATCCCAGATTTAGTGATAATTTCAAAAGTGCAATTTCTTGGGGCGTCTTCTTACAACTATAAGATTGAAGATAGAGATGTTTTTCTTAATGAAATCTTGAAATTTAGAAATAATGTGAGAAAATATGTGCTGTTGTTGCACCATCCGTGTTGTTTCTTTTCTCTCTTCTTGTGTCCTAGCTCATAGAGCACTGAAATCTTGAAATTTAGAAATAATGTGAGAAAATATGTGCTGTTGTTGCACCATCCGTGTTGTTGTTTTTCTCTCTCCTTGTGTCCTAGCTCATAGAGCACTGAAATGTCTTGAAATTTAGAAATAATGCGAGAAAATATGCGCCTTTGTTGCACCATTCGTGTTGTTGTTTTTCCTCTCTCCTCGTGTCCTAGCTCATAGAGCATTGGAATGTCTTGAAATTTAGAAATAATGCGAGAAAATATGCGCCTTTGTTGCACCATTCGTGTTGTCTTTTCTCTCTCCTCGTGTCCTAGCTCATAGAGCACTGAAATGTCGGCCACCCGGCAAGCTGCTGCGGTGTGTGGGCCGGCCAGGCGACAGGCCACCGCCATCGCCGCCGCCCTGCGCTCGCGGCCCCCTGGGGACTCAACGCAGGCGGCGGCAGCCATGGCGACGCTCCGCGCGTGACCTTTGACGAAGTGGCTGCCGAGAAAAATTGCGGAGTCGCCCAGGCCACCCCGCGGGGGCTTTAGAGCTGTGCGCTTGTTTCACATTCCCGTTCTCAAGTGAAAATGAAATCTCCCGCCCGGGTGCCTAGATTTCCGCCAGTACTCTCGTTGCGAGCGCTGAGGTGATTTAAGTGATGAAACGGGCTGGGGTTCCCGAGTTGCCCGAGTCTTGGTCCGGATGTTGAGATCGTGGCTTCGTCATGGCAGATGTCCGCTGAGGATTTTGAGGATACACTCAATGTGGCACGTTGGTTGTGGTGGTAATCGACTTCAGTACCATACTGAAAAGTTGGTAGCTCTGAGCTGACAGTGCAGCCCCACAAACGTAACTAGGTAGACGTTCCGAAGCGATGCATTCTGGATGGCAGCTTAGCAGTGCATCTCGAAAGAGGTAAGGGTAGGCGTAAACGACAGAAGCCCGTCATGAGACAAATAAATTTACCCCGACACGAAATTAAGTGTAAGCGGACCTTGGGCACAATATTTAACACGAGTCGGCAGTCCATGAATTGGTTGGTAAAAGTATACGGCAAGTGGAGATCTACTTCAACAGAGACCACATAAAACTGGTGCGCATGATGCTTTGCAAATCTCTCTCTTTCTCTTTTTCATTGAAAAAATATTTTCTTTAAGTCCAATCACTTATTTCGCAGTCATACACAAAGTGTTATATTCTATTTCTCTTAAGCACTAACTTCATGAAATTTTACAAAAAAAAATTAACATTTTAAACATTTTCATTTTATAAGGTTATGGTTTTCCAGTTGTGTCACTTTCCTTGGGGTGATGATGAGATGATGCATCCCATACTAATTACTGACTGGGACCTCTTTTCCAGAAAGAGGTAACAAATAGATGATCCCCAGTTGCCTTCCGTAATATGTACAATGGTAGGGGTATTCAAGAAATGTCACGGTATCAAAGAGAACGCTTGCTTAAAACCCAAAATATGACGAATTAATAGTTGTTTGTACAGGTAAATTTGTTGTTAATAACAGCACAAAATGGGAATGAAAAACTAATTTGGAGAGAAAATTACACACTTTTTAGCTTAACTCATTCTTTAGAGGTAAAGCTACACAAGTCTTGATATTTTTTTATATCCATCTTCAACTCTTACAATTTCAGAAATTCCGCAAATAATTATTTGTTCACAATCCACCTTAATCACATAACTACTTAAGAACAACAATGACTTCGCATCTTTAAATGAAATAACACCAAATTTAATGATAATTATCTACATTGATATGTTATTTAAGAAAAGTAGGAAGACTATTCATTATTGATGCAATATTAAATCATCATCATCATCATCATCATCATGGGTTGAGCCTATTGGCCCGTTCCGTTTTTAAGAGTATCCTATATTAAACCAAAAAGTTAATAATTTTCATTATTGTTTTAAATTTAAAAAGATAACTGATATAATATTAATTTTGTGGGCCTGAAATATTGTTCAGTAGAAACTTCAGAGTTATTTTACATAATGGTTTTGCCTCCAAATGCCTCTAAGAGTTAAATGTTCCCTACGTTTCCGCTATTGTCGCCGCCTGTTCCACAACGCCCATTCTTAGCACGTGCCAGGCTCGAAACAACCACAGTTAATAAATTCCCATCTGTGCCCCATAATTCAGACGCGCGAGGCAAATATTCGCAGACAAACTGGATTCCACGGTCAATAAAAGTCACCGCTGGGGACACTCATTTTATTGGCTTCCTAGTTTACGAACTGTACCGAAAAATTTTATAGTCGCCATTTACATGAAACTGTGCAAAGAAGCTAGAGATTTATGGGACGCACTTGGGTGCATATTATTTAATTTAGAGTCCATTAGAAGAACTCCAACGAGAAAGGAGCGTAAACAACGCCGTGGTATTCCGTGTCCGAAGCCACAAATTAGAATCCATTTTCTTCCTGAATTCCATTATGAACAGAACATTAACGCCTTAGATTCAGTGTCCTTACATCACCTTCTGGTCTCCTTTCGCAAGCGAAACCACTTCGAAAGTCCTTTACCTCCTAATTTAACGACACAAAGACTTGAGTAAAGTTCTCAAAACAGGGTATAGCGAGTTTGATTCCAAGTGCTTGTCGTGATATTTAGAGTTTTTGCATGCAAGTAAACCGACTCAACCCGTATTTTTTTTTTCTATATTGGTAATTTATCGTAGAAATTAATATTGACACTGAGTGTAGAGACGGGGTGAGTAGTATCGTCTGTTGTCTCCGGAAGGTCAACTATTAGCATTCCGGCAAAATGGTACAACTTGAAGCTCGCACACCTGGTTGAAAACAGTGGCCAAAATTTTATGTCTATCTGGCCCCGGGACGGACTCAGCTCTAGAAATATAATCAAAAAATGACAAACTATTCCGAAAAGTTTCTGTGCTGGCAATGTAATAATTTAATCTCATACCAGATTATGATTTTTTTAAATGTGAGATTTAATAAGTGAATATATTGACCCATCCTCTACATTTCACATGTACCCTTAGCTCTTGATTTTAATTAGCGTCCACCTGCGCATTCTATTTTATGTAACTGTAATGTGTAAGTGGTGAGCACATTTTTGTCGCCAAGCTGTTTACGTAGGGTAATCAGGTAATATTAATAGCATTAAGTGGTTTAAATAGTAATGGAAAACAGCAAATGCTTTTTATGAATAACATTCTTTGTTATTTTCACACCGTAGATAGTGTTCAAAACACACAGTAAACCTATGTTCTCTAACTACCATGCCGAATATAGTAGAAGTAGTACTCTTTATGCACATTCTATTTTTGGTTTACCTTCTTTTATTCCTTCTTATTTACCGCGAATTAGTAGGTCCAGTGAAGATGAACGAATTCTTGGGGGTATGTTGTGCAAATCCATGACAACGCTATCAATGACGCGCACATCCATGACCAATTATTGAAAATTATCAAATTAAAATAAGTTTCCTCTACATAGTGAGATATATTTTTAATATATCCGAACAATATTGTTCTTTTAATTACTTTGCCCCAAGTTGGGCATGCCACTGACGGTGACGGTCCGTTCATACGAACATTTTCTGGAGATTTACCCCATCAATTGGATTCGTATTGTCTGTAATCTAACTCAGTAATTAGTATTTTTCTTTCATATCAAAATATGAACTGAACGTTTATTCAACTATAATAAATCACAATCAACAAATTACTTTAGATTATTTTTGGCAGCCTACTAAAAGTCTATTTGCATTGCTTTTCTTTTTTCGCGCCCTACCGATCTTCGTATACGCTCTTGAGCTACGCCGCCGCGTCGTGTCGTGTGTCGTGTGTCGTGTGTCGTGTGTCGTGTCGTCGCGTCGATTCTCCCTCTTCCCCTTCACGTTCAGCCTCCTTCTACTATATTTCCTCTCTTTTTGGATCTATAACACTTCGTACCTTCCCTTTCTATATCTCACCAAAATATTACCGACTCCATACCCTTAAATTTGAGAGAACTCCTCCTTAGTGTCTCCACTCGGAGTCCCCCAGTCTCCTTCTTCCACTTTTTTCATCCTTTCTGCCATCTGTCTACACATGGCTTTGCCAGAAACTTGTAAATCGTCCTTTTTTTATAACGTTCTTTGACTTGACCTTTCCAGAGGTTCTTTGGTATTTTATAATAGATAGACATCTGTCAGAACTGAATTCATTCTAAGTGTACTTTCTCTAATATTATTAAGGTTTATTTATTATAAAGATTTTAATTATTGACAAAATAAATGTGTTAATAGAACATTAAAACACTGCTACGACAAAATATCTTCTCCTTAAACTTTCCAAAACTCTGAGAAACATGAATTCGCTGTATTGAATAACTCAACTCAAAATTTCAACATTTTAAATGAAGATATCGACATGATATTATAAAAAACAAAGCGCAATTGTCACTCATAAACAGACGCTTTTAAAAATATTATTATTAGTAGTATATTTATTGTTACTATACTAACTTACACAATTACTATCATTATCACGTATCATTATTATCATATATAACTTTCATTATTACTATCATTATGACGAATCATTACTATCATATATAACTTACATTATTAGTATCATCATCATCATCATCATCATCATCATTATTATTATTATTATTATTATTATTATTATTATTATTATTATTATTAAATCTCGTTTATCACCGAGGGTTTTTTGTATTTTTAGCCCCATTTTTTACGTCTTGTGTCCACATCAAACCTCCTCATTGGCCTCCTCATTGGGCGGCTGCGCAGTGCGTGCGGAGAGTCCTCCCGCCGCCGCCGCCGCCGCCGCCGCCGCCGCCGCCGCCGCCGCCGCCGCCGCCGCCGCCGCCGCCGCCGCCGCCGCCGCCGCCGCCGCCGCCGCCGCCTACCTGCCCGACCGCTTCGCCTAAACGGGAGCTATTTGTTTGCGATGACATTAACATGTTGGCACATGCGGCCGGCGAGCAGCCCGCCCGCCCGCGGCGCACCGCCGCGCCGCCCGCCGCCAGCCAGCCACCCGACGCACCGCACCGGAGGCCGGAACTGCACCTACAGTTTCTCATGTGGTTGAGGCCAGGGGCCCTGAGAAAATCGAAGGCTTGGGCAGTTGATCAACGGAGACCCTCATTTCAAATATCCTCTCTCAATTCGTAAACTGAATTCATTTTTGCATGCATAAGAAATAACTTAAATTTGGATTAGAAATAAATACAATTTTTAATTTTGAATGAAGAAAAATTCCGGGCCCTAATTAAGTCGGGGACTGACGCAAGTTGCCCTCCCTTACCGCCCTGCCATCTGGTCACCCCTGGTTGAGGCAATTGGGCATTGATGATGAGTTGCCGAGGCAAGGATGGAAGCTTGTACCTTTACTCTTACCCTTTTCTCGGCAGATGATCGTAGTAGTGGTTTGCAGAACGCGTTCTATTTGTACTTAATACTTTACGCAAATATCTTAATGTGTCTTAAATTAACTCTAAACATAAGATAAAGATACTAAATATAAATTATATTCATTCTTAGAGAATTATTCATTAAATGAATTTATTGAACAACACTGTTTATTATAGTATTAAATTACGTCGGTCTAGGAGAATGTTAATAATGCTAAATATTTATATTTAACTTATAATTATCTGTCTGTGTACTTGACGCGACAGCCCGCGTACGGGTCATGGTACACCTCCCAGTAGCGTCCCGGCCTCGCGACCTTAGGTTAAGGGCGTACGTTTGGTTAGCACGAAGATATCCCCACGCCGTATTCTGGTCTTTTCGACTTGAGAAGTGAGTTTTCTCATCGTCACACAGCAACATATACTGGGACATTGCAAGGAAAACGCAAATTATAATCTTGGAATTGGAATTGGACCGGGAATTGCAATCGGGATCGCGTTGTAGAAAGCGAGCACGCTGACCAATAAGCTAAATCGCGAGGGCAACTTATAATTATACTATTACTTACAGCTTCTTTATAAAATGAAAAAAATATTTATCATTACATGATACATTTTGTGCATATAAACATATTTTTAAACACTACACAATTATACTGAGCAGCTCACAAACAATAACGTCTGCCATAGACATTTCGTATTTTGGTCCAAACTTTATTGACTGTTCCTGCGCATCTTCCGGTTGAGCACATCATTAAAACTACTATAAATAACCTCTCATGGAATCTTAAAAATAAACACAGGTAGAAAATAGAATCCTTGGCTGCTATAACGCAGATAACATAAATTACGGTAATTGCAAAATAAATACTGGAAATATGATTCACTGTAGCGTGAATTTACTAAACGATATGTCTCATATTGGAAAATATCTTACGTTTTCTAATTCGAAGGAATTTTTATCATACTTTGCAGCTTTTCATGACTTCGTCATCCATTTTCCTACTATTTTCTGCTTAGTGTTTCTCTATCCATCTTAACAGTATATGTACGTTCGTTTACTCTTCACTCTGCAATTAATTTTTGACTGAATTCCTCATTGTCTTGACATTTTCTAATTTAAGCATACCTCAACATGCAAGTTCTATAGTTGCCGCCTATCTGAAGTGATATTTTCATTCTGATTAGATCTTGTATTATGACAGTTATTCTAGCAGAAATGTTTCGACGGAATAATGTTAATATCTAAAAGTGATAAATTGAACGAAAAGGCAGTGTAATTTTTCATCAGGGTATGTGAGTGACATTTTACCATATAATAATCAGTTAGTTGCCAGGTGTCAGAAACAAGGGCACGAAGAACGCAATGTATTTACATGAAGCTAAGTATTCAATTTGACCTCTGCGACATTTCACCTACACCCTCCAAAAAGGAAGTAATAATAGAATTAGTTATTTGCATAACAGCTCCAAGACTTTAACATCCAACTTCCGTGATAACTTTTTCTCACAACCTCCAAAACGACTCATTGAACCTTTCATTCTTGCCTACCAGATTCACGCCCGTACTCCTCGTTTTTTTTTCTAGCATAGTTGGCCAAAGACTTCATTCCTGAGCTACCTGCCGCGCTAGGTAATATTCCCACCGCATTCATCGCGAGAAACAGTGCCTCCTATTAGCTTTCGAGGACAAAGGAGATCTTGGAAGAGGCCGGGCGGCGGAAGAAACTGCAAGGAAATTATACTTTCAGCAAGTTCTTGCGTCTTCCGCGCGGCCTCCCACCCATAGCATCAGAGACGCCGCGCCACAATGCGCTCTTTGTGGCGGCCGCCGCCGCACCGGCCGCCGCCGGCCGGTCGGTCACTGTCGAGGGGGCGCCCCCATCCGGGTCGCGGAAGATGGGTCGACCAGAACGCAACGGCATTATCAGTTCAACTAACAAGGCTGACAGCTAAATGCCTCAATCGGTTTAGATAGTTACTTAGCTTCACGTGAACACTCCTTTTGTGCGAGTTACTGAGACTACGTTTTGCAGTCTAATGTATTTTTAAGTCAGGGCATCAACTGATGTCACTTCAGAGCTTCTGCCAGACAGTAAGAGGATTTTCGACCTTAGCTACATACATACATTGATAGTTAGGTCGAGTTCAGCCTCTCTCTTTAGAATTATTGATACCTCTGACAGGGAGGTCCAAGGGTTTGAGTCCCGATAGTATCAGGATTTTGAGCACTAGTTACGTAGCTAGATCGAATTCCGTCGCTGGAGAATTCTAGCGGCCGGCTGTTCTGATCGGTAGTTTTCCGTGGTTTCGCCGAGTAACACCTGGCGAATGCCGGAGTAAGACCCTAACAAACGGCGCCACGACCGTGCGCGATCTTTCATTCCTCTTCCTTGCCCTATCCTCTCACCTGACACACTTATATTCACTACATTAACACCCATGTAGAGCGATCACACGGGGTTAGAGCTTGTTCCGTCTGGGGCGGTGCCCCGCTGGTGGAAGATACCTTTTTGGAAAAACACTCACCAGCTGTAGGTCGGCGCCGGATCTCACTAACCAGCGGGATAAGAACATCGCCACCTTTCGTGATAAAACTTGCACTACACTTACGGAACTTATGACCATAGCCGTTTAGCGCCAGAAAACACGAAATTAACAGTCTAATAACGACTATAAAATTGGCTTAATTAATAAAGAGGTTTACATCATTCGACCATCTCTTTCTCTTGACCTGAATGTGCCGTGTGTGCTATAGTTGTGGTCAGAGACACTATTGAGGCAAAAGTTGTTGTCCTGAGCGAACTCGGCAGGTTCTGCTTCATACAGAAAATTCTAATTTAATTAGCAAGGTAAACCTGAAATTATTACAATTGTATTTAAAAATATTTTCTTAGATTTTAATAAAAATGAATTTTAGTCGATGAGTTAATATTTACGAAGGAGTGCCTTCTGGTCGGCTGTTGACCTGCTTGTCAACAGTGTTTCCGGCGCCTAAGTCGTACCTGCCACTAGGCAGGGAAACCCCAAGAAGACCTGATGTAAATGTATGCATGACTGGGGAGAGGTGGATATGTAAAACGCGTTCGAGTATTTAAATGAACGTCATTCGCAAGTGGAGTTGCTTCGAAGTTTAACATTGGTATATGAACCTGCCGAATATGCTGAAAAATATTCGTGATTTTAACGTCCTTAACAAGTGCAAGCGAATATAATGACCGCACAAACGTAAGTGATGAGAAGAAATTAAAAAAGAAAATTAGTAAGCATTCGCAGTCATCAAGTTAAATTGAAAACATTTGAAAGAAACCGAAATGTCTTGAAGGACCGAAAGATCGATTTTGTGTTGAAGAAATAAACGATCAATTATTAAGATAAAAAAGTGTAAATTTGTATTACTAGCTCTTCAGCTAACTTTCCAGACAGGAACCGTCTCTGACAGGCAGGCAGTGATATTGAGCACTGCTGGCCTAGTGGTGTTGACGGGGTAGGTTTGTCACATTCTGGAAGCCCATGACCCTGAGATTTTGAATCCGAACGGAGAGAGAGGTCACAGACATTAAGTCATAATGCATAATTGATTTTTAAATCGAACTGTTAATTATATTTTTTGAAATAATACAGTTTTTATATTATTACATATTAATATTTTGTTACTTACCAACGATGCATATCTTCTAGTCTGACGAGACATTGTAATCACAATAAAGAAAAAAAACTTTATTTGATTAGCTTATGTTTTGAAATCTAGTCGGTAAAATCTACTTTGAAATGTAGTTTTTATATCTTATAACTTTTTATAACTTAATTTGCGTTCGCTGGGCTAACAAATTTGATAAAAATCGTTAAATTATATAGAATTAATTAATTGCTTGTATAACTCTGAGATTTTCCTTATTAAACCATAATATGATACATAACATGTCAATATTAGTTTAAAGTATATTCTACTTTGAATTTGACCACCATCTTAATTTTCTAATCAAGGTTGAAATTGCAGTTCAACGATATTACCACATACAAAATAATCAATAAAAGTAACAACACTCGAGAAAGGTTGCGATAGCAAACGGTTTCGTGGCTCCTGGAGATTGACAATAGTGTCAGTTGGCAATGGCTGTTGATTGCCAACAATCCACAAATAAAAAATACTGAAAATTTGTATTCATATCATTAAATTTTTTTCTGAAAACATTGATGATTCTTCACAAATATATCGAAATGAAGAAAAGATCGAGAGCAAAACATTGATGTTATAATATTGATGCTTTTGCTCAAATATACCTGTTTTAAAAACATCGATGTTCTTCTTTTTATTGCCATTTCTATATGGGACGGGTAGAGGCATCGGTGGGTGAGGGATTAGCTACCTGGCTTCTGAACTCCCAGCCACCTAGCCGAGGTGCGTGGATTTTCGAAGGGCGGAAAATGCACAGCAGCCATGTCACACTTGTAGCATGTAAAAGAACCCTGGCGGTATGCCTGGCAAAATGAAATCCCTTTGACAACATTCACTCTAACGAGATCTCACTTTCCTCCAGACGGTTCGGATATAGTAACTGAGACCGACATCTGGCGGAGAAAGTGAGAGTCACATCTCAGGCGCAATAAGGACTTGCCCCTGAGACGCACCTGCTCGATAAGGTCCCCAAACCCATGTCGGAGTAGGCTTGTAAAGAAGCCAGGGTCGAAAACTCAGGGAAGGCATCGAGAATCCACCCTGAGCATTTCCTCCCCCAAAAAACCATCATGGGTCGCCTAATTTCCGTATGTGGAAGGTAGGACCAAAGAAGAAGATACAGGGCGGCGGCAAGAGTGTGCGCGGCCTCGCCGGCCGGCCCGCGCGCCGCGACAGGTTTATGGATACGCCGGTGGTCGCGGGGCGGGCGAGGGCGAGGGCCGCATGCGCGCGTGGGAGAAGGGAGCGTCGCCCGCGCGGCCTACGCGCGCCAACTAATGATAACATCTTGATGCCGTTTCCCGCCCGCCCTCCTCGCCGCCGCGGCGCTGCAATCGCTCTTGCCGACGCACTCGCCGCCGCCTCGCCATCGGGCCTCTTTCCGCACAGACCAGGGCTGCTCAAAAACTGCCCCGACAACTGAAGATTATTATTGTTGTTATGTAGGATTTTTGTCCGTTAAATTACATTCGAATATTTACATAAATAATTTTAAAAATTCTAATAATATAAGGTCTGTTTGTCTGGTCGTTTTCATTAATATTGTAGTTGTTGTCGTCTTTATTGTTGTCTTATACGTAGGATCTGGATCACTCCTGGTTTGCTTGTGGACACTAAGGTCTTCACTTACCCTGATTCACTTTAGGTACACACGACACAGCAGTATTGTTGCCCATTTTCGAATTTCGTACACAACGCTCAGCTACTTTTTGACTCGAATGTTCTCCAAAGACTGACACAATGGTCATGATCTTATTTATCCTTTATTTTTGCCATTCCATGGCTGCCTACACCTGATTAGGCGCTAAATATCACTAGTTATAACGACAATGGTGAATTAACTTTATTTCGCCGGGAATTAACCAGGGTTATTTTATCCTTCACAAGGGTGACTTTTCACACCGAGGATATTCCGGTCTTCAAAAATACCGAGCCCTAGACGAATTTGAACGCCCTAACTCTGATTTACTTGACTAAAAATAAAAAAAATAAAAAAAACAATAATCACTACGGGTTATCGTGCTCCAACTGAATGGCACCTTTATTAAAACAGTGAATATTTTGGAATGTCTACTTCCCTTTCAAATGGGCTAATTTGAATTTCATCAACAAACTATGTATGTTGGAAAAAACATCTTAATTAACAAACTTACATTAAACCTATTATTTTGGGTGTTGAATTTCTTTTTTCACCCGTAAAAACCCTAATTCTGAAATCTCGCCTCTATAGCCGTTAGCAGAGACATGTTATCGCTTGTTGCTCATTTCTAATGTAAATTATTCCTAATTGCCTGGAGTCAACATCCTCTTTCTCTTGACACTACGTCAGCCAGAGACGTTGTGCACGCTGCTGGAAGCAATGCGGCAGTCATTGACACTGGCATTGTAATTTTCTCCAGCTCACGGACACTGAAAAACTTACGTCTTGCCTACACTCACTGGTTAGAATTTGCCATCCTCTTTGTACCTGCAAACATCTTGACTAGTTTAGCTTGTTTAGTTGTGCTTGACAAGGGAAAAATGAAGGACTTCAAGGAAAAGCTGACTAACAGGCTGACCCCAGGGAAGAACAAGCATATGCAAGGGCGTGGCGAGAAGGGTGAAAGTAAAATATGGTTAAGAAAAAGAAATGAAAGATAAATGTGAATTGTGGAACATAAAAGTAGAAAGAGCACGAATAAGGATTAAAGAGTTATATTCCAAAGCTAAGGGAAGGGAGTTCAATATTTTTCAAAACATTATAAAGAATCAGAAAAGAATGTTCGTCAAAATCGATTGTTTTCTTAAAGAGTAACAAAATGGAAATATTTTCTTGAAGAAAGTAACAGGAAAACCTACTACATCGTTTACTGATCCGTTTTCAAATGTCATCAGCTCAAGAATGGTGACAAGTATGACCAGCGTATTGAGAAGTGATATTTTGAGAACAGTTCTGTCAGAAACAACAATCACTCGATGAAAATTTCGAGATGGATATTTGACCGATACATTGTAAGTCAATTTTGCATAAGAACATAATACAAAAAAGATTTATTAACCCTTAAAAAGGGTAACAAAACTGACCTTTTTTTAACAAAGTAACAGGGATAACCTACTACATCGTTCACTAACCTGATTTGACATGTTCGAGTATGTCATAATTTGCTTTATTTTTATTATTATTGTTCCTCGTGCATCGCTTTATTAGACATGTGTTACCATGTTTTGATATTTCTCCATCTTTTAAACACAACATTCATTATAGTATATTTTAAATTTTTTGAAAAACACCGATATGTGATCGAAACGTCATGATTGTATAAACAAAAAGTAAATGTTAGAAAATACTAAGTGTTTATTAAGACAAAGAAACTGTTACAATAAAATAATATACAAAATATATGTAATTTGTATGGTTTTCATCATGAGACATGTTTCTTGTCATTTTTGAGCGAGACACATATTAAATACATTAACGTATTTTAAATTAGGAATATCGAATTAGAGCAACCGAAAAATGGCATGCACATCATTAAATTTACACATTTGAAGTTTTAATATTCTACTAGCAAATATCAGATATTTTATTACTTGAGGCGGCCATTTTTGCAGCACAGTTTTGTTGAACTAATCATCCGGTCGTCTCCACATATCTCAATCCATGAGAATATCTTTCTAACATCACGAACCTCACAGACACCACGTCACCTTTCGCACGAACAATTCAATTTCCTGACAAGATTTAATTTCTTTTTGAATCATCCAACTCCAACCTGACTGCTGAGATCCAGGAATTCCAAATAATCACTCACCCAGGAAATTCACCTGAGAAAGATATTACATTCCAACACGTCATGTCCCGTGCGTTAGCAAGCTCGCATATGGTACGTGTCCGAGTCTGCTCGCCTGCTCGTTTACACTCCTATTCAGCTCCCGAAGAATTCAGAGGTCACGGGCAGGAATGGACCATTCAGGCGAGCTGCCAGAGCGTCCGCGGGCTCTTCATTAATGTCGGGGCGAAAGAGAAGCGGTTGTTTCGGTGGGGCCGCCCTTTTACATCTGCGCGATGCCCATTCAGGGAACGTCGTGTGGGCACCGCGTGATGGATCTCGGGCGACGCGCGCGGTTGGGCCCGTGCTGGGCGGCGCGCGCGTCGCAACACGATGCTGCGCTCGGCCGGCGAACCGCGCGCAGTCGGACGCCGTTCCACACGTTCAAGGCCAACCAGTTGACTGATTGATTGATTGATAGTGATTCCGGGCGCGTCAACTACTATGGTCATTAGTACCGTATGTGTAGTGCATGTTTTTGCGCGGGAGGTGGCGGTAGTCTCCCTCCGCTGGACAGCCAGATCCGGCGCCGACCTACCGTCGGCTAACGGGGTTTTCTCCAACCAGGTATTCCCACCGGTGGGGCACCGCCCCGGCCGGGACAAGCTCAAAACCCCCGACATGTGCCCGGTCTCCCGGCATGTGTTGTAGTTTAGTGCATGTTAGTGTTAGTGTGTGTGTGTGTGTGTAAGGGGTGAGGATAGAACAAGGAAGAGGAAGGAAAGATCACGTGCGGTCCGTGGCTCGTTCGTTTGGGACAAGGCCAACCGGCTGCGGGAGAGATGGCTCAACTGATGTCACTGCAGTACTTCTGACCGGGATGATTTGGGGTTCGAGTCGCGACGGTGTCAGGATCTTCGACACTAGCTAGATAGCTGGGTCGTGGTCTGTCGCTGTCTGGAGGAGAATTCTAGCGGCAGGCTGCTCTGATCGGTAGTTTCTGTGGCCTCTCTGATCAACACTAAGCGAATGCCGGAGCACCACCTTAACAAACGGGTAGGGACCGTGCGCAATCTTTCCTTCCCATTCCTTGTCATAGCATTCACCTAACACACACTCTTACATGCACTACACTACCGAACATGTCGGGAGCTTAGAACTTGCCCCAGCTATGGCGTTGCCCCGCTGGTGGGAGATACCCGGTTGGGGAAATCCCCGCTAGCCGACGGTAGGTCGGCAACGTATCTCACTACCCAGCGGGGCAAGATCACCGCCACCTCCAAGGCAAAAGTCATACACTACACTTACGCTAAAAATCAGCCAACCGGCTGCGTTAGCTCAGAAGCCATGTCGTTTCCTGTGTAGCAGCTGACCGGGAGGTCCTGAGGTTTGAATTTCGGCAGATTTTCGACTCTAGCTACATAGTTGGGTCAACTTCAACCGCTGTCTGGGAGAGAAATTCAGCTGCGGGTTACTGCGATCGGCAGTTTTCCGTGTTTTTTATCAATACTAAGTGAATTCTGAGGCTTAGCCATACGAAAAGATGTGCATTTATATATATTTGGAACACTGTATTTGTCTTCTTACGCTCGCCATGATAGGCTAAAAGAATGTATAGTTTCATTTATAAAAATAAAATTACTCCATTATTTCATAAAATACAAGTGATAAAATTGAAACGAATACATACATCAATGAACCCCATTCTCTCGTGCACTTATGTGAAAACTGCATTGCAATATCTTTAACCGTTCAAAAATTACAGGTGGTGCTAAAGTTACGAGATTCAGCCTGTTCACTCAAAAGACCAGCAAATTATTTCAATGGTCTTCCCTTGAAAATTTCATATGTTGTGAAGCATGAATGTTCAATTGACGCATTTCAATGGTGCAGACAAATTCCGCAGGGATAAGCATATTTCAATAGAATCTTCTTACAACTTTCTAGGAAATGTACAATGATAAAGCATATCGTCCAAATTGTAATCAGACGGTGGCTATCGCTTTCATGAAAGCAGATTGGCAATGAAGGCAGTTTATTTACTCGTAGTATGACTATTGCAAATTTTATGCAATTTGTCATGATCGTATCAAGAATGGAGAAAATGTCAATGACACTTGGGTTTAGGTTGAGGAGAGAGAGTACAATCGTCAGATGGGGGATCTTTACACAATCACTTGCAATTCAAGTAAAAGCCTTGATGATTATTTTAAAAGATCAATCACAATTAATCTTTTCAAATAAGTCTATGACATTTTGTTACAAATACACAAGAATACTATCTAAAGTTAGAAATATGTTGATGAGGCAGAGCGCATTGTGTGGTTCTCAGTTGATGCTCGCGGTCAAGTACATGATTTTGAAATTGTCCTTACGTTGTCAAGAATGAAGATATGTCATTCTATTATATATTTAGCAAGGAATGCACAGTCGTAAAGTTGGGCAGGGGTGAAACGAGGTTTTTCATTCGTAATGCAAAGTCAAGCAACAGATGAGCAAGGAATTTGATACCTCTTCACTTGAAAATGTCCATGTCCGCCAACAAAGAGCAAAGATTCGTCGGTCAATGACACCTTTACTCAGTAGTTAATGAAAAATGCAGTCGTGCAACTTTATCAAATTGTAGGAATAAACAATAGCACCAGCCTGTAAAAAAATTAAGCAAATATCGCGACAAATGTTCAATTTCAATATCATTGAAATTTAATTTTGAGAAGTCGAAATCCCGAAGAGGCTTTTTTAGTAAATGTTAATTGGTTTTTTAAGGCAACACCTACTCATCACTTGCAGCTTCTTTTTGACGCATTTCAAAACGTTCTGGAGAATTGTCCATTCTACCTCGTCTACGACTATCAACTCTCTATACCCCTTACAATCAACTTATCACCACTTGCTTTAATCAGAAAATTATCACTATCCAACATTGTCATTAGCATACATTCAACCAATACCGATGGCTACCATCTTTCTTCACCCTCACCATCACCATCGCTGTCATCACCATCATAAGTCGCTATCATCGCATAACCCCCTCCCACACCCATCAACAACAACAACAACAACCAAAAGTAAACAATTACCAATCGGATCCAGACACAGCAGCGACAGCGGTTACCAACCCAACCCCCGCCCTCCTCCTTAACTTTCACTCCGCCCACCATATTTAAGACAGTCGTAAATACATTAATTACCGTATTGTTAGGGCGCCGACGAAACGCAGGCGCTACAGTGATTAAAGCGGGCCAGACACGGCCGGGACCACCCCGGAGGTCTCTGCAGGACGTTTCGTGAAATACACCGCGGCACGCCACACGAGACGCTCCCTTCCCCCTCCCAACAGCGCGGCTCAGCGGCGCTCCAAACGGACTCTTCGAGAATTCGTTGGTACTTCCTAACTTACCTCCCGAGTAGGTGTATTGAAAGCGAACCCACGCCAACCCATAAAATACGAATTTAAGTCGAGCGCGCACGCATATGTTGAACACGATATGCGCTCCGTTTTTACGAGCCCGCGGACGGGCGCGCGCGTTAAGATTTATACCCGGCGGGATCGCCCCGTGATACGTTAGCGCGCGGATAGGCTGAATAATGGCTGGCGCGCGGGGTAAACACTTTTAAATTAATTGTGGGCATTAGTACTCCGCGAGGTCATTAGCCAGAGGGCAGCACACGGCGAGATGGACTGATGAACCTGAAGGCGGACGAAATGAGGTGGGATGTGCCCGAGGGAGGTGAACACTGAGAAGATGTTCGCTGAGTATTATTCCTTGCACGTTGTGTTGTAATGTGTTTTAAGCACCATTACTGAGTAATGGTGATGAACTGTGTACTCAAGTTCACCTGGTTGAACTTGGAAGGTACATGAATGTTGATAGATAAGTTAAATTATCTCAGCGTGGTGTGAATTGGATTGAGTAGATTAAAATAATTAAGATTTTTTTTGGTGAAAATTCGCGAGTTCATATCACGGAGTCACACTGTTGGTCTGGAAAATTACTGCAAATTTCTAAAGAAAATACGCCTCGCGTGAATAAATACTTGCATGTGAATATCAAACAGGTTTTCTAGAGAATTGAGCTAATGTTCTTACGGTTCCTTGAAGAAAACGACATCAGTTAAATGATAAAAGTAATAAATATGTACAGATAAATAAAACTCAGTGAATTAATAATGTATTCCTGCCATCAGTGTCGCAACTGAAAATATATATATTCGAGAAATATCTGTAGTAAATGCAATCATTATTGCAACGCTACGTGTCACATTATGCAGCACATGGCTCAGTCCTTCTCAGGCAAATTCGAAAGTCGCTCGTCTAGACAACAGAGGAGTAATGGACAAAGTATAGGATTCAGGAGATTAGAGAAAATGGCCTACTGAACTTGGCACAAGAAATGTACTCTTGACATCCTAGATAATGTGCAACACGCAAATTCAATTTTCAAGTGATAAACAAATCAAAAGAATCTTCAGGAGGGGAAATACCCTTCCAGTACATTGACAAGTTGCAACCCATGCGTCTGCACAGACAGCTGCACGTGCTAGACCTCGGTATTTCCAGGGCAGCGGTACGCGAATCTAGATCCCTGAACAGTTATCGAGCATGGCGCATATTCCGCTTGTCGTGGAATTTGCATCGATGTTTGCCGAAGCACGTTCCGCCGCGGATGTGCACAGACAACCGCCGCAGCCGTCGCCGCCCTCTCCGCCCCTGGGCCCCTGCCAACGCCATCGCCATCGCCATCGCAAAGGCCGCTTCTGCCAACTCCACTACCGCCTCCTTGGCCGTTGTCACCCCCCCCCCGTATTGCCTCTGCCTCCGCCACCGTCACCGCCGCAGATTCCGACACAGTCGCAGATATCTGAGATGTGTTCACATCCACAGTCACAGCCAACGACGCCGTCTCGGTCACGAACACCGTCACCGACACATTCCGACATCGTCGAAAATATCACGGATATCTTCAAATTCAGCGATTCAGCCACCGTTACAGTCAGCATCACAGCCACCGTCGCAGCCACCGTCGCAGCCACCGTCGCAGCCACCGTCGCAGCCACCGTCGCAGCCACCGTCGCAGCCACCGTCGCAGCCACCGTCGCAGCCACCGTCGCAGCCACCGTCGCAGCCACCGTCGCAGCCACCGTCGCAGCCACCGTCGCAGCCACCGTCGCCGCCACCGTCGCAGCCACCGTCGCAGCCACCGTCGCAGCCACCGTCGCCGCCACCGTCGCAGACACCGTCGCAGACACACCGTCGCAGACACCGTCGCACCGTCGCGGCTATCGTCGCAGACACCGTCACGCAGACACCGTCGCAGACACCGTCGCCGAACACCGTCGCGAACACCGTCATAACGAACACCGTCACCAGACACAATGCGGTGCCGTCACCAGACACCGTCGCAGACACCGTCACGCGAACGCACCATCGCAGACACCGTCACGAACTGCGTCGCGAACTGCCGTCGCAGACACCGTCGCAGACACCGTCACTCACACCGTCACTCACATCGTCAATCACATCGTCACTGACAACGTCACTGACACCGACACTGACACCGTTAGTCTCTGTCACAGTTATAGACACCGCCACCTCTATCACCACCACCACCACCATTGCTGCCGCTGCCATCGCCAGCACGCCACCATCCCGGCTATCACCATTGCCGTCGCATTCCAATCGCTTAGTCGGGCTTAATGTCACGCTGCACTTCGATTCTGCCTTGCGGGAACTCTTATGCGAGAGCGATGGCAAGCGAGCCAAGTAGCGTATGCAAGTATGTCACATGTACCGGTTGTAAAATGGAAACTATATAAGGGTAGATGCTTAGTAGACCGAAAGGTCCTAGATTCGAGTCCTGACGGAGGCGAATAGCAGTGTAGGACGTTGCGACCCACTTCCGAGAATTCTAGGCGGAGCGGAAGGTATTTTGGTTTATCAATTCTGGGGATTCCGTGTATTATTTTAATCTCGCTTGATCCGGCAGAGTTGAGAGTTCGCGGATACCAGACTCAAATACGACCTGAGCTCTTATGTCATGACCGAGAGAGAGAGAGGGAGAGAGGAAGAGAGGGAGAGAGGAAGAGAGAGAGAGAGGAAGAGAGGGAGAGTGGAAGAGAGAGAGAGAGGAAGAGAGGGAGAGTGGAAGAGAGAGAGAGAGAGAGAGAGAGAGAGAGAGAGAGAGAGAGAGAGAGAGAGAGGAAGAAAGGCAGACTGACAGACAGACAGACAGACAGTCAGGCATAAAAGGGAAGTTTTTTTTTTCATTTCCTACCTTTCATGTAATGGCCTATATATTTATGGCCTGAATTAGGTGTAGAGTAAACTAAATAAGATATATATTATTTATTGAAATAATTATATTTATCATTAATTATTAGTAGTAATTTATTAATTTTAATTTATTATTAATATTTTTATTATTGAAAATTAAGTAATTTTATTGATCATTTTAAACTGTATCAATCAAATCTTCAATTAAATAAAAAACTCTTCATATATTATTTACAATTAATATTTTCACTTATCGTATCTTACCCTTCAATAAATTGTTGGTTGAATATGAATTCTAGCAAAGTTTACAGATAAAAAAATAAACTACAACTAGAACAATACTATTTCCATTTCGTTTTGATATCAATATTTATTTTAAAGTTGTACAAAATAGCACTATTGAACGTATTAAAAGTTCACAGAGTTCCTTGTGATAGAATTTGAACAGAAGTAGTTATATTATTAATAATATAACTACTAAGTAACCATGATTAAACCCTTTTTATTCCCAAATTATGTTTGTCATATTACTTAGAAATTTTCTAGTTGGCTGTGTTCGATTGTGTTTTACTCACAATTTGAAAAGTTTCAGTACACAAAATTCACGAGCTAAGATTTTATCTTTACATTATATGAAACTGAAATTGGATTTGGGATTGGAATTTACGCTTACATGAAGTCACAGCAATAATCACGACATTAGTTTAACTCATTAATGTGATCGGTACAGTTATTCAGCAGAACAAATTTTATAACGTTTTTGGAACACAAAAAAAAAAATTAATAAACAAAACTTATCCGATGCCCTCATTTCAGTTTTTTATTACCGAGGCTACGAATTATGAGACATTCTGAATACATGAAATCCACCTCATTTACACCCAACAAACATTATTGACCGTGACCATGACGAAAAGGCGTTGAACCAGATTTCTCCCGTCCGAATATGGCGTCTCCAAGACCGTTCTGTCAGGTGCTCTCCGGTTCTCGGTGCGCACCTTACTTCCTCTCGCGGCCCACACAGTGCTCTTCAAGACACGGGCCGCCGTGTCCTGCTCGGGCGTGACGGACGCAACGATAAATACTGCACGAAAAGAAATATATTCGTTTGTCGTGTCTTTAATTACTCGCGTCTGGCCGTATATTACTACATTAAAAGCTTTTGAAGGATTTAAATGAATTACAAGCAGGATGTTGAAATTGCGTTGTAATGTTAAATGAAAATGTTTACATCAACGAGGGGAAACATTAAATGAGAGTACTCGTAGGAATATTGCGTGACCTCATGGTTAATAACTTCACATATTAAAAAAAAAAAGTAAATTACGAACCAATCAATGATTGTCTATATGGTATATTTTTGTATGACAGTGGGGTCCTCAGAATATTTTAAGACAATCAAACAACTTATTTATTTTAAAAAAAGAATTATTTTTATTATCATCAATCCAAAATATCCATGTTTATCGACAAAATGTGGCAAGACTCGTTTTAAGACCACTCCGTTATTTTTACTTGACGTTTTGATGTTTGCTTTGTCTTGATGTTTTCCAGTTTGTGGTTTCTTAATATATGTGTTTTTCCTTTCTTTATCTCATGTAAGACTTGTGCTTTTTCTTACGTAATTGTGTATCATTTGAATTTTTATTGTCTTAATATATTTCTTGTTTTTGAGTTATGGAATTTAACTTTCAAGTTCAAATTCTAATTTTAAATCTTGCTTTGCTTTTGTATTTTATTTTCCTATTTTCTATTTCAAATTTCAAAATGTTTATGAATTGAAACAAAAGTTTTAATTGTTCTAACTACTTGATTTCCTTTCGTGATGATGCGGCCACAATGTGTCACGAAATGTGTTTTTTTAGTGTATTGATTACAGAAGTAATTCTGTTTTAAAATATACGAGTGGTCTCACTGTCTTTAAATGTCCAGATGATACCACTACCTTACAAAACTATTGCACGTATTTTTTTAAACTATCTCACATAATTTTATTTAAACATTTTAGGACGTTTCAAAAGACTGCAATTTCGAAATCTCATTCTGTTAATGTTTTCTATAAACTCCTTCATACTGATGTTTTTCATTATTTGATAAGTCCATACTAGCAGTGAACCTTGAAATTAAAAAAATATTGATATAATTACAACTTCGGTTACTTTACGCATATAGCATGTGGTAAAATGTTACTGTTTGGAAAACGTGTTTAATAGTGCAAAGAAACGGAAAATGGAAATCATTACTTCCTTAATTATGAATCTGCGTAAATTGTTCTAAATGAGGAAGAGAAATGGGTTGTTTTTTTATAATCGCGTATATGACTATATAGATATGTTCAATGAATCATTTGAGACAATACGTATTATATCCTTTCTTTTCGAGGAAAACATCACAACACTATTCTGCTTGGGTGCTCCAGACGAAGTAATCTCGTGCAACTCCAAGACTTCCTTCTTTCTCTAGTTCCTGATGATGCACCGGCTGCCTCCACCATAAATGGCGCCGCGCTCGCCAACGCGAACTGCTGCCCGGTCCTCTACCGCTGCTCCTCCCTGTTCCCTCCGTCACCCATGACTTCACCGCCACCCCAAACGCCACCGCTCATTCCCACTCCCACCGTCTCTCGTCGCGAATCCCACCGTCTCTCGTCCCGAGTCACACCGTCTCTCATCAGGACGCTCACCGTCTCTCATCCCGACTTCCTAAGTGTCTCACCCTGACTCTCACCATCGCAGCCGACTCCCTCCCACCACCCCCATCGACTTCCTTCCATAGCCCCCCCCCGACTTCCCGCAGTTCCACAGCTCCCACCGGGCCCGCTGCCTCAACGCCCACACCGTCCACCGCTGCCTCCCACCCACCACCCGTCCCCGTTTTCCGCCAGTTCTCTCCTCTTTCCCCGGCCGCCCACGACTTCGCATCGCCCGCGCCCGCGCCCTCGCCCTCGCCCGCGCCGCGCGCGCCGCCACGAGACCTCTCGCGCACCTTGCGGTCGCCCCCGCCTCTGCCGTTGACTTTTCAGCTCTTGCGGCCGCGGCCGCCTTCGCCCCCGCTGCCTCGCTTTCGCCCGCTGCTTCGCCTCCGCGGCTCGCCACGACGCCCGCGCCCGCCGCTCTCTTTGAAGTCGGCGCCGCCCTCGCCGCGCACCCGCACCCACACCCACGCCCACGCCCACGCCAGCGCCTCTCAGACCGCTCCCGACCACTGCTCGCCCTCGAAGAACGTTCTTATAATTAAAAACTAACTGTTAATATTAAATGAATTGAGTTGGGGTTGGTTCATATTTTTTCGTAGTACTGTTCTAATATTGCAAGCAAAAGACGAACGATAAGTTGTTCTTAACGGCCGGCGTCCTTTAACAGTACGAGAAAGCGGAACATAAGGACTCGGTACGAGCAAAACGAAACAAATCAATTGTTGCTAAAGATGGTGAATGAGAATACTTGTTCCGAGAAATTGTATTTATTTATGTCATTTTTCTCTTGGTTGATCAAAAATCGCTTTTACGAACATATTGCGAAGATTATTGAATGTCAGTCGATTTGGAAACATCAACCGTGTCTGCTTACTGTTAATCGGCATAATTAAGTTAATATTTATTTTAACGATATTTCTTCAATGTTTGTTGTTGTTGTTTAACTCAACCACTGAAAGAAACAAATATTCGTAATTCCAATAGTATAACTTTCAGCAATGAATCCATTGCAATGACAAGAGTCACTGTAAATAGTTTACTTTTTTCTCCTCCTCTTCGTTTAGTCCTCGACACTGACGTGGTATTACACGGGTCGAATATCCGAAAAAATAACTTACTTTTTCTAGGCAATTAAAACAATTTAGATAGGCGAATAATCCAAGATTGTAATTGTTTTCCCCTTTACACGCCGATTATAAGTACGTGTAGAAGACAATAGGACATTGTATAAAAGTTGATCTTCCGAGGTGAGGTTTTGCCGCCGCGCCAGTTAGCGTATAATGTTTTAACTGTGATATCCAGAAGGGCATTTAAATTTTAACGATTCCTACATTATTTAATACTATTTTGTAATGAAATATGTATTTAATTTTCAGCGAACAATCTGATTTAATGCCATCTAACAAGAAGGAATTCCCAAATTTTTCCCTCACCTCACACGAATCTCCTTTTTTTCTTATTCTTCTTCAAACTTTCGTTCCGTTGCGTCTCCTTATTGGTCCATCCATTTTCTCTTCGGTTTTCCTATGTACCGTTTTCCTCTTGGCCTATATTTTCAAATCCGTTTCGATATTCGTGTGTCCTCCATTCTATCAATGCGGTCTGTCCATGCTTTCCTGTATTCGTCTAATATTCCATTTCGATTATAAATTCCTTGGTAGTTACGTATCTCTCCTGTCTTTCCTAGTGACACCAATACAACCCTTTAAAAACTTCACTTCGGTAGTCTGAATCCCATTTGTAATATTTGTATCCATAGTTCAGATTTCACATACATATAGCATACACAAGGAACTGCTAAGGTTTCTGCGAATCAACTTTTTAAGCAATTTTTATTCCATTTAGCCACTCACTGCCATTCCCTTCTTCGCCCCGACTTCCGCTTCTGTATCACTCCGCTTAGGCACCTTGTACTTCCTACCACATCCGCCCTGTGCCCGCCCTCTGTATCTGACCTCCCACATTCCGTGTGGCGGCGTGTCGTTGCAAACGCGAGAGAGAACCTGAAGTGACATCGCGGTCGACCCGCTGACACAATATCCGCGACCGGAGAGAGCGCGCAGCCTCCGACCAGGTGATGCAGATTTCACGCGCGCTGAGATGGCTGACATCTTCAAGTTTCGGAAAACATACGACATAATGACTTCGGAGGTGAATCTAGCGGAACTTGTATTCAATTAAATTATTTTGATCGAAAATTTTTTAACCCAGGTTTCGAAAAACATGAAGGTTAGCGGTTAATTCTGAGTCGAATCGTAAATGTTTATGGTAAAAACAATCTATTCGTTTATTATAACGGAATTATTAGTAGGCTATTATAAGTGAATATAACGGAATTATAACGGAATTATTAGTATCGAAAGGCTGTAAAGCGGCAACAAAGAAGATTGTTCTACACTGTGGCCGTAGCAGCAACCCACTTCCAATGATTTAATTAAAACTCAAATCAATAAAAACTGACATGTACAGAATTCAGTCAAAATTATTTCTACAAGAAAGATCTGAAATTATAAATATTGATCCTAAAATGAAATATACTGTTCGTAATTGATATTTTATTATTGATAATTTTGAGTAAATTTCTATTGCAAAATCGCTTTCATAAGCATGTTCATTTCACATTGTGTTTTAACAATTTGAAACACATTTCCATATCAATGAGCTCCTTCCATATACTTTGAGAGAATGTCGTTACAATATTTTACTGAACATGGTATAAGCTGCGCATTGCCAGTAATGCAACGGTAAACATTTTTAGTTACAGAAAAATAAAATGAATAATTTCGTGTTAAGCTTGGCGTACAAATTAAAAGCCAGTATTATCAAGAGAGTAAAATCGACGGGCACCATTCTTCGCATGGAAATAAGCCGCGCCTTGCGAGTGCAGCGTCACGAGGGCGCTATCGGCTTTACTGACACGCCGCCACCGTCTCCATGTCCACCGCCGCCGCTGCCACTTCTACCACCGACGCTGCAACTGCCAAACCCGCCAACGTCATCAACACTACCACCGTCACTGAATGCGTCTTTATTGCAACAGACGCCACCTCCACCACCATCACCGCCACCCCCAGCACTACTACTGCCGCCATCTTTCACGGTCTCTGGTACACTCACCATCCCCCTCACCATCGTAACAATTACCATAATCACCATCACCACCACCACCACCACCATCATCATCACCATCACCATCATCCACATCTCCACCAACACCATCATAATCACAATTACCACCACCGTCACTGTCGACTTCCGCATCTTCACCAACACCTCCGCAGCCACCATCACCATCGCATTAGCACTACCGCCACCGCCACCGCTATCTCCGCTTTTGGGACGAAACAATTTCCGCCCGCTGCGATACGCACCCACGCAGAAGGCCGCCTGCCCCTCCCACCGTCCCCCGCCGCTCCCCGCCGCACTGGTTAACGTCGCCTCATCAGGAATCTTTCAAGGGTCACTGCCCCAGCGCACACTATGCTTCACAAGTCAGGTAACTGCAGTAAGTGGCGAAGGTTGGGCATATAACAATGGTAATAATAGACATTTACCTCCGTGGTTTCAGCCGAGATCTTGTGATAATTCATATTATAAATGAATGATTAGAGGTGGTCAGACCACAATGAATAAAGTTCAAATAGTGTACTTAACCTATATTACAACAAACCCCACACTAAACTATAGACAAAATGAGTACTCCATTAAATATGGATAAAGAATTACGCCAACCTCAGCCTCTGTACATTGTTTGACCACATAACTCCAGTAAGCAATATCTTCATTAAAATCAATCATTATTATATCTGTTTTTAAAAAGCATTGTATTAATTAAAAGAATGTCGTCTGATTACCTCCAATCTTTCATTTAAAATAGTCATTTAATACCTTTTATACCTACGAGAACAAGGAACTTTCAAAAAAGCGATCGTTGAAGAGTCTCAGTTTCTAGTAGATCAAGTGATATATGCAATGACGCGCGTGTTTGTGAATGTAACTTTATGACGAAGGAGAGAGTAGAATTTACTGGGAGTTAAAAGACAACAGTACATTATTCAGCGCTTGATAAATAGTGTTATAAAATGTATGTTATAAATCGTTAAATTTTTGTTCATGAAATGAATGCAAACGTAAAGTCAACAATTTCTGACGTTGTAAACGTGGACATTCCCAATCATCGAATTTATGTTTACCGGTTGAACATTTTTTTCTTTCAAAAACTTATTGTCCAAAGAAAAGAAAATGTCCTTTTCTCATTGAGGATAAAGCCTCAAGATTTAAAACTTATATAGAAGAAAGTTATTTTATTAATTTTATTATTCTGTCCTAACTCTTATTTATATGACGTACAAACGTTTACCATCAATCTACTACATGTTACTTAGCATAGTCGAAATAACAATACGTGGTAGGTATACTATTACAGTCGCAGACATAGCATATTTAAATTCCTTCGTAGTGCATTGATTGGACAAATGCGCAGCCTCGTGCAGTTTGAAGCAACACGAACATCCCCAGACAGTGAGTAAAGCCCAGCTCCGAGCAACCACGCCGGCGCTGCAGAGCGCATGACATACGTCTCGAACTCGACTCCGCGCCGCGGCACGACGAAGTTTCACGCTATTTGCCGGGGAGCCATTAGCAGAGACTTACGGCACGTTCGGACGCGGAGAGAATGTGTCTTCCCGGTGCCGAGTCGTTGCTAATGGTCATATTGGTACATTATAGGTATTTTTCAGCAATCGTGACACTTTTAGCACGCGCGGTTTTCATATTTTCCCCGCGGCTGTAAACCAGTCATGATACAACTGTTTGCAAAGTGTTATACTCGGCGGTAATGTGAGAAACGCTGCAGGTGTTCCTTAGTTCTGACATAAGTTCTCGGAGAAGTGGAGATCGCGCGCCAGGTACTGCGTGCTCTTCCTTGTGTTTATTGTGGTTTCGCTTTGATTGATTGATTAGTGATTCCGAGCACGTTAACTGCTAAAGTCATTAGTCCTGTAAGTGTAGTTCATGTTTTCTCATCGGGAGGTGGCAGTGACCTTCCCCCCGCTCAAAGATGAGATCTGGCGCCGACTTAGCTGTCGGTTAGCGGGGTTTTCCTCAACCAGGTATCTCCCACCATTGAGGCACCGCCCCAGACGAGACAAGCTTAAGCTTCCCACCGGTCTCCCGGCATGTGTGGTCGTGTAGCGCCTGTAAGTGTGTGTGTGTGTGTGTGTGTGTGTGTGTGTGCAAGTAAGGGGTGAAGTTAGGACAAGGAAGAGGAAGGAGAGATCGCTAGTGGTCCGTGGCCTGTTTGTTAGGGCACTGCTCCGACATTCGCCTGGTATTGGTTGGAGAAACCACAGAAAATTACCTATCTATCGCAATGTGTCGCAAATCTGTTACGGTCAGGACTCGAACCTCGAACCTCCCGGTCAGAGGCATTGCAGTGACATCAGTTGATGTCCTAAGCCACCTCTCCTGCTTTGTGGTTTCTAGGCTTCTTTAGATGGGTTATGGTATTTTGCAGAAGGCGAACCTTTTTACGAAGTGAGAAGTATCTCATCAGAATTTTATTTTATGTATAATTTTAAAATATGAGTAGTAATTGAGGCAAATGAAATATTTTACTTTTGAAATATTCAATATAGATCATGTTCGACCTAATTCATAAAGCATTCCACTAAAAAGCAATGAACCTCTCCTATTGATTTCTGTACAGAACTCAAGCATTTTTTAGTGGTCAACCTTTGAGTTGCAGTAACACTATGAACTTCGTGATAAAAGCCGAGAATTTTTCTACAAGCAGCTTTGAATATCCCTGAGTTAGAGAAACTTCGAAATTAATTTCATATTAAGAGTTGCGAAGATTTTTTAAGGGAAAAGAGGATTTCACATTTTTGAGATTTAAATGAAAGAGATTCTGGAGTAGTACCTTGCTTTATTTTATTAGTTATTATTATTATTATTATTATTATTATTATTATTATTATTATTATTATTATTATTACTTACGACAACAAATTGACATTTTATGTTTTCATTAGCACATGTGTTATTTAGTAAAAGTTTTTTTGTAAAAAATTAGATCATAAAGATTTAGAAATTAGTACGGAAAGACGCAGCAAATCTACATTATCAAGTATGAATTATAACTTTTTTTGCTCCTTTCCTGATTTCAGCTGAACAAGTTTTTGCAAGAATTATAATTAAATAAACTGATCTTCAGAAAGACTAAATTAATTATATGAAGTGATATTTTTATGATTTCTGATTTTTAATTTATCTTTAGTTGAACCAGCTTACGAAACACTTCACAGAGAGCATTACAGAGGTCTTCACAGAGGCCATTAAGATACTTAAAACATTGAGTAAGCTTTGACAGATACGAAGTAAATATAGGAAATTAATTATATTTGCATAATGGCATAGCGTTAATGAATTTCTCGTTATTGTATATTACTTCTCCTTGGCTAACCTGTTGCGTAGAACTTGCGAGAGTAAAAAATAAAAATATGAATATAAAAAGGAAAACGAATAGATCTCGACTCTCTACAGTAGAATAACTTATCACAAGCGGGCAGAATATCTGTCTGCTGTAGAATACCAGAACATGATGACAAGCAGCGTTACTAGAAACGCAGAGACATTTCCCAATATACAGAGCACGGTATTTCGCTCCTCAAAGAGATACCATCTACTTGTTATTTTTTACTTCAGAGCAGACGGATCCCGAATGAATCAGTCAGTGCTACAGGTCCTGGGGTGGTGGCAATGGTTGAGAAGGTTGAGAAGGCAGACGGAGAAGGTAGACTTACTCAGACAAAGGGAAAAATGAAAGCGATTAAGGCGATAGAGGCAAAGGAAACGATGTCGGTCATGGTAGAGTTAGTTAGAGTGGAGAAGGTAGTGGGAAATCAGAGGTTGTGGGAGGGATAGAAGTTATGAAATTTGTGAAAGCATTAAAGGGAAGCCAATAGAACGGATGAATACCTCGATTATGAGTATGGCAGCGGAGAATGCTGAAAGGAGAGAAATGGTGGACAATAATTAAGTAGAGGAAGTAGGTATGAAGGAAGTAGAAGGTTATAGCAAACGTAAAAGCAAGCTGGCTTCTCGAACAAGATATTGCGGTAGTTCAAACATTAAATAAATTATATATATATATATATATATATATATATATATATATATATAATTTAAAAATTGTAACTACATAATAAAAATAAAATCACAACTCAGAAATTAATTGCTTCTCGGGGCCCATGAACGCCCAGTCTTACGATTCAGATTTTTTAAGATTCTGTCAATGTACGACATGGGACATACATCCTTACTTTCCTTGGTATGAAAGAAGCGTGAACTACGGTTTTCTGTTTCAAAAATTCAACAATTTCAACCGACACATTATCGATACACCAATCGAAGCTGCTTGTAAAAACCGGGGGCGAAGTTGCTTGTAAACACCGGGGGTGAAGTTGCTTGTAAAAACTGGGGGGGAAGTTGCTTGTAAAAACCGGGGGCGAAGTTGCTTGTAAAAAGCTTGGCGGTGCTGGTGGCAGCTGGTGGATGGAGCAGGAGCGCGGGCAGGGACGGGTTCGTGTCGGTGTCGGTGTCGGTGTCGGTGTCGGTGTCGGTGTCGGTGTCGGTGTCGGTGTCGGTGTCGGTGTCGGTGTCGGTGTCGGTGTCGGTGTCGGTGTCGGTGTCGGTGTCGGTGTCGGTGTCGGTGTCGGTGTCGGTGTCGGTGTCGGTGTCGGCGTCGGTGTCGGTGTCGGTGTCGGTGTCGGTGTCGGTGTCGGTGTCGGTGTCGGTGTCGGTGTCGGTGTCGGTGTCGGTGTCGGTGTCGGTGTCGGTGTCGGTGTCGGTGTCGGTGTCGGTGTCGGTGTCGGTGTCGGTGTCGGTGTCGGTGTCGGTGTCGGTGTCGGTGTCGGTGTCGGTGTCGGTGTCGGTGTCGGTGTCGGTGTCGGTGTCGGTGTCGGTGTCGGTGTCGGTGTCGGTGTCGGTGTCGTGTCGGTGTCCGGTGTCGGTGTCGGTGTCGGTGTCGGTGTCGGTGTCGGTGTCAGTGTCGGTGTCGGTGTCGGTGTCGGTGTCGGTGTCGGTGTCGGTGTCGGTGTCGGTGTCGGTGTCGGTGTCGGAGTCGGTGTCGGTGTCGGTGTCGGTGTCGGTGTCCGGTGTCGGTGTCGGTGTCGGTGTCGGTGTCGGTGTCGGTGTCGGTGTCGGTGTCGGTGTCGGTGTCGGCGTCGGCGTCGGCGTCCGCGGCGTCGGCGTCGGCGTCGGCGTCGGCGTCGGCGTCGGCGTCGGCGTCGGCGTCGGCGTCGGCGTCGGCGTCGGCGTCGGCGTCGGCGTCGGCGTCGGCGTCGGCGTCGGCGTCGGCGTCGGCGTCGGTCGTCGGTTGGGTGGAGGTGGCGGTAGCGATGGAGGAGGGGATGGACGTAGCGAGGGCGGTGGCGATGGCGGTGCTGGCGCTGGCGGTGGCAGGTCCCACAAGCGGCCGGTGACCGTAGCCGCTCCGGAAGGCCCGCACCCACGTCGTGCATTCCGGCCACCAGCCCACCAGCGGTGGTGGTCGCAGGCGGTGGCGGCGGGCGGCAGCAGGTGAGCTGTGCCGGTGCTGTTTGTCCATGGCCGCTCCCGCCCCCGCCGAAACCGCCTCCGCCGCAACCGCCGCCACCGCCGCCGCGGGGGCAGTACCCGGCTGCCGGTCACGAACCACGCCGCCGCGCCTGCCGCCTGTACGGTTACACCCGTTCTCCCACTAGCCCGCAGCGAATCTTTCGAATTTATCAAGCGTAATACGAGTAACCGAGCGAAGTGGGCGAGCACTTTTGAAGTCTTGTAAGAGTGACGTCACGACACGAGAAGGAGCACTATGCCCGATGATGATGCAACGTGGAACCGGAATAAGTTGGATTTGCTCTTCCTTCCAATGTTTAAGTGAAAATGTTCTAAAGCACGCGGTATCCTTCGTAAAACCGCCTTCTGTTAATGAGTTTTTTCTACAGCGGGATATTCTGTACTATTTTTTTCAGTCCTGTATGTTATCCGCGTCACCTGGATCAAAACCAATAGCGCGTCGGATCGATGTTCTCGAAAAAAATGTTTCAACTAGAAATCTTGATAAATATAATTCAGTAATTTTATGTTTGCGTATTTGCAACCTACCCAGACAAATAGTCAAATAAACTCAAGTAAATGATGGGTTTTCTTCGATAATATCGATTTTATGATGACAAAGGAAATAACAGCTTGAATTTTAGGATTGTTTGGATCATTGTTATGGTAATAATAATGATGACTTTAATCAAGACTCATTGCTAAATGCCTGGTTCAAAATATTTAATATTTCCTAAACTACTTAAAATTCATTCAATGGTATTCATTAAATTAAGAATAGTAAAATGTTTAACTTGTAAATATAAAGTAATTTCTTACCTCTTACATAGATACAATTCCAATTGCTGTATTTTGAAAGAATAATGTTGAATATCTGTAGTTTGGTATAATTAGATGGGTTTTTTTCTTATCGTTTCTTGAATTTCTTATTAATAACTGTCCATTTTTACTGAAAATATAGATGAACCCAAGATTATGCATCACTATTGTTTGCTTTATTTTACAATTAATTTTGAAAGCTATGAACCCATTCAGCCTGAACCGAAAAGTTGCACTCTACAAGTCAAGTTCATTACAGAAATTGAAAGACATTAGCGTGAAAAAAGTAATTTTGGATACCCAAGAAGGAAATTTTCAAAGTGACATAAGCATAGTAGTTAGAGTTTAACGTTTATCCAAGTCACGAGCATCATATTTCCGTGTCTCACGCATATTCAGTGTCAGACATAGGTTGCTCAGGTACTTGTACAACATAAATAAGAGTGAAATTATCTGACCCCGAGTGTTCCCCTCCTTCTGAACATGTACCTTTCCCTGCTACAGGCCCCAAGCTATGAACCAAGCACGATGGAGGACTGAGGAAAGTTGAATTGTATTGTAATGATACAGTGAAAAATGTCTCTGATTTCTTAAGTGTGGCCCTCGTCGTGGTTAAATAAATGCGAGTGCGGGTGAATGTCTTCTAACTGGTATGCCTTAGCTAGAGAAAGCCAAGCACCCGGCATTGTGTGCAACTTCTTTTGAATGCACGTTTCGAAAGAATGTCGTAAAATGGCAGGATCAGTACAGTGATGGCATACTTTTCTGTATTATGAAGAGTTCTAATCCGCTCAAAGGGTCTATGTATGTACATTCTTTTATACTTTCATTTCTGAATGCACCACTGTATACTTATATAGTAAGACAACTTTTTTACTTTTTAAGTGTCTCAAATAAAATAAAGGTATCTTTTTAGTATGACAATACCGGAACTCTTTTTTCAAATGAACGTCTAGCATTTAACTGAATTTTGAGCATTCCTAATTTCTACTTCACATTGAATCTAAGCTGCTTGCATCCCATACTAAGTAAACACCAATAATTTTCTGTATTTCTTTGTCTCTAGAAGCATATTACAATTATTGAAAAATAAATTAACAAAATTATTTCGTATAAATACAAATTTACAGTTTTATGTCCTAAGTTACTCCAGAGATCTTTCTTAGAGATAATAAAATAAAAGTATATTTCTTATTATTACACAGTCACCACATTAAAGATGAAAGTGAAAATGTGACAGGCTAACAAAAACGATGCTGCTGGTTTTTTGTGTACAACCATAATATCCTGCTCAAACTGGTCACAGAAAATCTCGGGAACGGTTGTTGAGAACTGTTGAAGAATTCCCTTTCTGATATAAACAGCAACTTAGATATATATAAATGATCTGGCTGTCCAGGTGTCGCCACGTCGAAGGCTGTAGTGCCGAACGTTTCCACCAACTTGTCGTGGTCTTCCTCAGGGCTGGTCTGCGAAGGAAGCGAGGAAGTCCACGACCCGGACAGCCAAGATCATTTACATGACTCTGGCCGCGGAAGCCTACGACAGCAACTTAGCTATTTTGTAATTAAAGGAAGTCCATTGCAAAGAGAAATTACTACATCTTTTTGATAAAAAATATGCCATTATGCTGACGATTTCTTTCGTTCTCCGAAGGTGTTTCTAGACGATCTCTTTTCTTCTACATACTACGTCTAGAAGGTAGGACTTCTGACAAAGCGTTAGGGATATTTCTAAATATTGCCGAAGAAAAATCTACTTGTTTGATATGATAGAAAACGGAAATGCATGAAGTAACGTAATTACAGGACAGGACACCCTGTCTTGTGGCTCTGGGATCACGCCCGATAGGGCCAGCTAGTCATCAATATTGCTGTGCCCTCGCTGATCGTAAATGAGATCCTGAGTCTACAACAGTGTTTTGAGTCTTAGAAATGTGCAGTCAGTTCCAGTGTTATCCAGGCTGTGACGGAATTGGAAAAATATAAAAAAAGTACTTTCAAGGGGGATCTATACTCCTGAAGCCAAAACGGTAAATGAATTTTTTATTACTAATAACACTATTAGGAGTCAGACGTTGGCATGTATTTTTCACTTGATATGATTCTCCTTTTAATATATTTAATTAAACGTGGAACACATTTAATTAAGTAGTTGAACTCTTAAGCTTCCAGATCTTTCCCCGTGAAATGAACCTTGATTAAAGAATTGTAAATAGCGACGCCATACCATGGTGGTGGGCAAAATTTTTACACTGAGCTACTATGGGCTCAGGTATTTTATTTCTCATTATTTGATAATTTAAACTTTCTAAGTAAACAGCTACCTTATGTTTTACTAGCAGAAAGAAAATATGTCTCCTGACAGTGGTCGTTAACTATCAGTCAATTCAAAAGCAAACGCAGACGTTATGTTCAAGAGATACGCAAGAGAAAATGAATCTAGTAAAACGATAATGCTTATTTAGGGGTCTTATTTACCTTCTCTTAATTTAAGAGCCTGATCGATTTTGTGGAAATACAGGACGGTCATTTCCATCTGCTCGCCATTTTCCACAATTCTTCTCCCTATCGATTGTTGTTGCTAAAATATAGTTACTATTCCGTTTCATCTAATTTTTACTTGTTTCACTTTATTCTTCAGTGTCCTGCAGCATCTCATATTGTGCATGTTGCATAAATCTAATTTTTATTTCTTTCCCCTCTAGTACAATTTTCAATTATCTTCCTCAATCGTTCTGTATCTATTTCAATTTGCTGTCGTTTGAAATGTTTCTTTTTTGTTTATACAGCGAATGTTAATATTAGGCAAGTGAATGATTTATTTGGTAATATTCTGCTAATGATGATGGGCTTCTGTAACTGATGAGAAGATGGGCTTTTATAACAAAAACAATAAATTTTAATAATTATATATTGGTGCAAGCAAGGGAGTGATAGTGAGATTATCCATGAAGCAAGGATATCCTTGCATAGTGAGCTTATTATTGGCGAAGCGAAGATATCCAGTTTTAAGTTGAAAGATTGCCTGTTGTTAAATAACTAGACAAGCGAGTGTACGTAAATGCAACGCACAACAATTGTCGATTAATCTTTAAATATCTTTAACAATTTTTTTAACTGACCTACACTTTGCAGCTTATTCTTCAGGTGGAACAAGTTCGATTGACTTATTGTTTAGAAGTATGCATCTAGTTGGGTGTGGAGATTCATTTCGTTTTTTTATGGATACAATGAAGATTATTCCAGATGTATTACCTGGATTACCTGTATTGCCTGCATTACTGGCCTCCATCATAGTGTCATCTACAAAACAAAAATGTTAATAAATAGTTTATGAGTAATCAATATTTTCATTTGCTCTGAGCAGCAAACCCAACTCAGTTGCTACAGGAAGAATCTGTTGTGATATGAATTGCGGTTCTAGCACTCGAGCCATGTTTTCTAAAATGTAATGGCGAATGAATCTGATACTTAGATGTTGATGATGAGCATGATGATGGTAGTGGTGATGGTGACGGAAATATGTGGTGAAAGGCGGAGAAATTGTGAAATTAATAGCAGCGAAAACAGGAGAATCTCGAAAACAACTTCTTCTTTCTCCATCACAAATTTGACTTGGTTGAACGGGAATCGAAAACTCACTGTGATAACCCTAATATCAGGAACAAAATATTGCCAATTGAACTGTATCCCGGTATGCCAGCTATTGAAACGTATACCCGGGTGTGTACCCGGGTGGGCAAAGAAACAGTTCTGAAGAAGATGGGCTGAATGATGATGGAGCAATGGAAGGCAGCGAATAGGCAGAACCCCTAGAAACCATGTTGCGAATAGGTCGAGTTCTTTCGCTGTCTGGAGGGCAATTCTAGCGGCCAGCTGTTCTAATCGGTTGTTTCCCGCAGTTTCTCCGATGAATACCAGGCGAATTCCGGAGCAGTATACTAATAAGAGAGCCACGGGCCACGCGCGATCTTCCCTTCCCATTCCTTGTCTTCTCCTACCCCTTACTTACACACATATTATCATTCACGTCGGGAGACCGGTCGGGAGGTTAGAGCTTGTCCCGGCTAGGACTGTGCTTCGCTAGTGGGAGATACTTGGTTGAAAGAAACCCCGTTAGCTGATGGTAGGTCGGCGCCGGATCTCACCATCCAGCGGGGAATGATCAGCCCCACCTCCCGCGATAATAATGTATTACACTTACGGGACTAATAACCTTAGCAGTTGACGCTCCCGGTGTAACTAATCAACCAACCAACTCTGTTGGAACCCGCTTTGCCAATCACAAATTTCACATTCATCGATTTGAATTCAAACCGTTATTCCCTAAGGTCTAAAGCTAACGCTCGTGCCGCTTTGGCATGCGTCATCCGCGAGTGAGTGTTATTCTCAAAATGGCCCGGCCATGCAGGATCACCGTTTTAAGGACGTTTATTTCACAGTCCCCGCCCCCGCCGTGCGCGTGATCCGTACAAGAGTTCGCGTGATCGATTCCAGAGCGCGGCAACGGAGCCCGCGGCCGCGCTACATGAATCTGAGCGCGTGACGCCCGCCCGACAGCACTGCGTGATGAATGCCTCCGCCAGCGCCCCCGCCCCCGCCTCGGGAATTCTGCGCCTCGCTCAACGAAGACTGATACAGAACGGGGCGGCAGCATTTCTCCTCTCCTTCCTTAACCCCACGGATTCCTAGGTTTCTTCTCATCTCTTGTTTTCTCTTCCCACTTGTGTTTCTCTCACCTCCATCTTTCTTCCTTTCACCTCCATCTTTCTTTTTTTCGCATTCATCTTTCTTTCCCTCGCCTCCACCGTTCTTTCCCTCGCCTCCATCGTTCTTTCTCTCGCCTCCATCTTTCCATCTCTCGCCTCCATCTTTCTTTCTCTCATGCGCATCATTCTAAAATACCTGAACAATTGTATTTCAAAAATTATATTTGCAAAAAGATGAACTTCGTGGTTTCAGCTGATGTATTTCCAAAATCCATCGAGTATATGGGAAATGTAAATATTTGAAGTCGTAGGCTTTCGCGGCCAGAGCCATGTGAATGATCTTGTCTGTCCGGGTGACGCTGCGTCGAAGGCTGTGTTGCCAACACGGCGACACAGCCTGTTCGACGCGGCGTCACTCGGACAACCAAGATCATTCACAATGTAATTATTTCTAATCCATAGAGAATTGTGGCTCCATGAAGCGTATATGTCATGAATTAGTTTTTACAGAAAGTTTATTAAATACTATACTCATTCAATCAGCACAATTATTACGAGTACAGAGAATGTTTTCTTACTGTTTAACAAGATTCGAATTAAAATAACAAGAATTAAACTCTACAGGTCTATTTGAAATCTGGAATTTTCCCATAGATCTTCAGAAATCAATACTTGTATTTTTCAAACTCCAGCGTGCAATAAATGGAGATGAGTCTACGGGCGAGTCCGTTAAGTTCGAAAAAAATAGCTCCTCTCCGATGCAAAGAGCGCAGTCATTCCTACGCGACAGGATGTCACACTCCCACGTCGACCAGTGCGGGGAATAGAGGAGACGGGCGCGTTGTACCAGCGCAGCGAGGTGCGGCGGCGGAGACGGCTGCGGCGGAGATGGCGCCGGCGGAGATGGCACCGGCGGAGATGGCAGATGAGATGGCGGGGAAGGCGGAGATGGCGGCGGAGGTGGAGATGGCAGTGATGAAGATGGTGGAAGCGGAGATGGCTAAGGCGGAGATAGCGGAAGTGAAGATGGCAGCGGCGATGATGGCTGAGGTGGATATGGCAGCGGCAGAGATGGCAACGGTGATGACAACAGTGGAGATGGCTGTGATGGAGATGGCGGAGGTGAAGATGGCGGCGACTGAGATGTCGGTGATGGAGGTGGCGGCGGCAGTCAAGATTGCGAGATAAGCATCGGCGGGGACGCGCAGTTGAGAAACCTGTGCGGTTGTGCCTGCCGGGTATCGACTCCCAGTCGTCGTCACCTGTTGACTGAACAAACGCTGCAGGGAGAGTTGTTAACGATGACGGTGTAGAGGTGCAAGTGTAGGCGGTGCCGGTGGGGATGGCGCAAAGTGGGCGAAATGACCCGTAAATCACTTGCAGCTTATTTTTGTTTACTACGATTGCGGGGAAGATATACACTTGTGATATTTCAAAATACAATTTCAAGAAAACTTATCAAAAATATCCTATTTATCATAAACTATTTTCAAGGTTTTTAGTGTTTTTATGTTTTCATGTTGTTTACTTCCATGATGCCACAACAGAACATTCTCATTTTAACATAATATGATGACCATATGAAATGTATCAACTTTCCTTTCTTTAACTTCATTTCGATATTGTAGTTTCATGAATCAAATCAAAGCTTTCTCGGGCTTGTCGATGTTTCTTTATGAACTGTAATTCACTTATTGGAGGCGACGCGGTGGAGGAGAAGTAGTGAGGGGATGAGGGAGGTAGGAGGGAAGGTGAGAGGTGGAAAAAGGGAGGGGGCAGGAAGGGGCAGATGAGAAGACGGCAAATGCGTCGGAGGCGGTAGACGCGGCGGAGGCGGTGAGACTTGTGAGTCGCCGGCAAACAACTTGGCTTCCGCGTGAGCTTCTCTCAATGAACTCAGCGCAGCAGTCGCCGTTGCACCGGGAGTCGCCACAGTCATTGACACTCCTCTTGTTACCCTCGGCCTCGCCCGCTCGCCTACGGGCGCCTGCACGCCGCCCACGACAACGTCAACACCCTGGCCGCGGCCGTCGCCGGCCTCGCCGTTGGCGCACCTCGCCACCTCAGCACCTGTCGCCCGCGACGGCCAAACGCCCAACCGCCGGTGTCCTCTGACGAAGGAATCCGTCTGCTCTGTGGGCATATTCATAAATTGAATGGACATTTTATCTTTTGAATCATGTTGCCGCTGCACTGTGTGACTGGATTAGTTCAAAACTCGACAGTGGCAGAATTTAAACACTAGGTAGTAGTTAGTTTGAATTCAGCCGCTGTCTGAAGTAGAAATCTAATGAATGGCTGCTCTAACATAGTTTTCCATTATTTCTTTGATCAACACCTGGCGAATTCTCGAGCAGCACCTCAAAGTCTTATTGCTGTTCGCCCTTGATTTCATCTTAGATTCTCCTCTCTCGTATAATACGTAAGGGCACTTAAGCCTACATGCACAACACTACCACACATGTCGAGAGACCAGTCGGGAGCTTAGAGCTCGTTCCGGCTGAGGTGGTGACCCGCTGTAGGAGGTACTAGAGGTGAACACTGCCACTGGCCGGAATTCAACGTGTTTTACACATACGGGAGTAATGACCATAGCAGTTATCGCGTCCGGAAGCACAAAATAGTAAAAAAGATAAA
>BLKR01010180.1:0-66166 GCA_011170035.1 Teleogryllus occipitalis
TATTTTGTACATAGGACCATTAAAAAATTTACATATAACGAGATGAAGAATGACACTTACATACAGTTTCGTGATTAATAGGAATTTTTTAAGGATTTAAAACTTTGCTTAGTTGAAAAAACGCCGGATTTTTATAGTTTTTACGCCCGACTCAGAGGCGTGTCAACACGGGCTTTATATAGAGTTTTGATTCCAAAGTAGATATAACATGTAAACATATTAAATGGATATGTGCTCGGAATTATATTACTCATATTTTCAGGAATGACCCGTAAATTTTGATTCCTTGGTCGATACAATCTTTTACCTCCTAAAGTAATCTCATGAGCAACGCGGCCGCTTTCAATGCATGTTCCTTTTATGCAAATGAAAATCATGAGTATGCGCACGAACGTATTTATATATTTTCATGCACGCGTGATACACATCATTCATTAAAAGAAGAGAAAGGAACTAGCCGATAAAAAGAGACCGTGAGTTTTGTGAAATAGCACTCACCTGAAACGTAATAAGCCTATATCAAAAACCTGTGTTCGAGACTGTAATGAAGGCCCTTTCCTCCGCTTCTCATTTTCTTGAAATGGTTGTTGATCCAAGAGTTTTATTAGAGAGGAGAATCGAGGTTACAAATTCTTTCACTGTCGGGACCCGTAATCAGTTTACATAAAAAACAGAATACTACTTTCTTCTGCTAAGATCTCCAACGATACCAGTATTTTCTTCTTTTTCTGTATTATTTATTCTTTCGTCGTCTCGCTATTAGTTGTTATTTCTTACAAGGAAAAGAGCGAGAAAAGAAGGAATAAAAAGAGGAAATGGAGAGGGAACGAAAGAAACGGGAAGCACAGAAATTTATGAGTTTCATTTGCGTAGCTTCTATATATAAGCGAGTCTTGTGTGGCGAAGTCGACATTTTTCTATTCCTTTTCGTAGTAATTTTCGTAATATTTCAGTTTTTATGTCCGTATCTTTGTCACTCGTGAAATGCGACTGTCGTCTTATTTTTTCACCCCTCGGCCCGCTCCTCGGCCCGGCCCCCGCCGCCGCCCCCGCCACTTCAGCACTCGACGATGCTCTTGGAAAGAGAGGCTGGCGGAGGGGAGGGAGGTGGCTATGGAAGTGGTGATTGCTCTGGTGCAGCGGTGATGTTAGTGGGGATGATGGAAGCGACAGCACAGAAAGGGAGTGGATGGCGGGGGCGTTAGCTGAGGTGATGATGACTAAAACTAACAGTAGCGTGTAGTGTTGTCGTGCAATATATTTATGTCTAAATACGTGTGCGTCCAGCATGGGTGTTGGTTATTCCGAAAGAATGATGATGTTGCATACAATTATAATAATTGGGGAGATAAATGAAACAGAGGCGTCAGAGGGAAAATTTAGCGTGTCGCTTTTCACCGTTGTCATGCATGTGCACAAAGATGGAATTTAAGAAGTGAAGTAATGTCTAGAATGATGAGGTATGGGAAAATGCGAAAAATTGTCACAGATCATAGGATAGTAAGGAAGATGACAGTTGCAAGAAAAGAGAAATTGTTCCAAAAATGGAGACCAACGAAATGAAATCGATAGATTTTGAAGGGACATGAATAAGAAGTTTGCTGAATTAATGCGCGAAGTTCATGACTGATATAGACTGTGATTTTCTTCGCCATTAATTGTAAATTAAAACGATTACGTTACTATTTTGAGAAAATTTATCCCTCCCCCCCGCGATCTTAAGAGAAAAGTGCATTTCAAATTTTAAAAATTACATTTTTTATCAAACGTTAAATCACTCTTTTATTCATATTTTTATAAACTATGCATTGCAAAAGAGGTATGGTGGAGATTACTGAGCTCAAGAAAACCTAGGCAGAGACAACAAGAATGATACTGATGACTAGAAGAGAGTGTGATTAAAAGTTTAGATGCATTTATCGGGTCAAAAAGAGGAGACGTCTTATAGACAGGGTTGTTAAAACGAATCAATTCTAAATGTCGGGCCAATGGGAACGAGACAGTCAGGAGAAGTCAGAAAGGGATCTAAAGGAGACGAGCAGTTGGGGAAACGTGCTGTATACCCGTTGTAAAAGGGGTCCAGAACAAATTTTCTTTTTCTTTTTTACGTAAATTGTGTTCAAAAAAACGTTCAAAAATATTTTTATTTATTTATTTTAGAACGTGGTAGAATGTTCTGATAACTGTAGTTAAATTATAATTTAAAAAAGTATAAACACATATAGTGATGAAACCTATGTAAAAGAGAACTTAATGAAATAAGAGAGTCCTTTGTTACTGCAATTGGTCACAGCTTTTCACTAAACGCTCTTGCAAGGCGCATTTGACTAAAGCAGGAATCCAAACCTTTTACTTGCATTGATCCGTTTTAAATGAATTGTTTGATTCATCGAGCCTCTTACATTCTGTTCTATAAAGTACGGCATACAACTCATAATATAAAGAAATGCACGTAAAAAGACTGAAAGATAATATGAAAATTTTTGCAAATATCTGTATTTCGAATAATCTGAGACTTCCGCTTCCGAGTGTAAGTTTCTGAGTTTCCGATCTTTATTACTGTACAATAGTTACAAAACGCAGTAGTATGTTTGGCGCTTTTAAGAACTGCCCATTATATTTCTACGGTGCAAAATGCATATCAATGTTCTTGTGAAATCGAGTGCACAGTTAAAACTTCTTGAGATTTCTAAACATCCTAATGATGAATATTAAAAGAAAAGTGGAGAGATTGTAATTTATTACTAGATATTTTGCAGCTTTATATAATAAAACAATGAATTATTAATTTCACTAATATCTTTTTGTAACCAATAGGATATTGACTAAACCAATCATTCGTCAGTTCATGTTCGGCTATTGACCGCCAGTCGAACCCTTAACCTTCACTGCCCCCTTAAAACTTCCTCGACCCAAAGGAGATGGTAGCACCCCCTTTGTTACCCCGTGGACAAAGGTCATAACGAGCGCAGTGACTGGTGTCGCCAAAGGAAGTGTGTGAACGTGAGACTTGCGCACGTGTCACGTGGGGAGGCGTCCGTCTTTTGTTGTCGGCCTCGTAAGACGCCCCTCGGCGAAGTGCGCGGGGGCGGGGCGGCGTGACGCACGATGCCTCAAGGGGGCCGTGAGTGAGCTCCTCGCGCACGTGAGAATCACAGCAGGTGACAATTTCGGAAAGAAACGGCGCGATAGCTCTTCCAGTCACGTGCGACAAAACGCGATACCTGAAATGTCCTTTGGTAGCACCGGCAAGTTTTCGGTATGGTTCTAGCAATTGGTTGTAGACTTGACAGTGAAATGATCAAATGATAAATGTTTGGGATCACTGTGGAGAAGTGAAGATGTTATAAGGTTGAACGTAGACCATTCGTACTTACTAATAGAAGACTAGGATTCGGTACTTTCCTTGTGTAGTATATTAATTTGGTGAAAATAAATACAACGTAAGCATCTGATAAAAAACTACCATGTTCACATATCTAAGGATAGGAAAACTTCTGTGATGCAGGTCCTTGGAGCTGCAACCAAATTTGGGGGATAGAAGGCTGCCGGTTGAAGATGTAATTGATTTGCTGTACCACTACATATTATATTTGAAACATTATGCCATTCTCTACAGTCATATAACTCTCGTATTATTTACCCCCTAATGATCATCATATTAAGTTTCATGTTAAGGGAAAAATTCAGCAGCATTGTGATCACCTGCCAAGGAAGGGGGAGGACATAAAAGCGTAAGCCTCTACCTCACTCACAGTATGAAGTCGTAATCATCGTCATCATCACTATCGTTATCATTATTATTATTATTATTATTATTATTATTATTATTAGTATTATTAGTATTATTAGTATTATTAGTATTAGTATTAGTATTAGTATTAGTATTAGTATTATTAGAGAGCGCGCAACGAAATTCATGTTGGAATCTGTAATTCACGAAGAGAGTTAGGTGGTCACGAGTATTAGTGTTTTCTTGAGTGAATGTAGCATGTCACCAAATTTAACATCTAAACAGCCATCTCATATTCGACTCTCTTCAACTTCCACATCCACTGACTACACCCATCAATCATCATACCACCATTGAGAATTCATGCCTACAAGTTGAGAGACGTAAACCTCCTCCCTCACCTAGGCTGAAGGGCCAATCATCATCGTCACCATCATCATCATCTTTAAAAAAATTGTGAGCAACGGTGTCTCTAGGCGAATCCTTAACGATCTCAAGAATAGAGGTAACTTTGGGTGATCTCGAGAGTACATCTGCAATGTCTCTCAGAATACCTGAGTAACCCTAACCTGATTCTCTTATCCCGGCTATCATTGTGAATATCTGCCCAAGAAGTGAGGGACGTAAGCATGCTCTCGCAGACGCTCAACAGCCAATCATCATCATCATCATGAAAGCCTGAGCAATGGTATGCAATGTCCTATATAAAGCCTATGCAAAGGCGAATCCTTGACCACTGGAAGAATCGAGGAAGCATTGGTGGTGATCCCGAGTGTGAATCTGCCGTGTTTCTCAGAGCACCCGAGCACCCCAACCCATCCCCTCGCCGGCCCGCGTCGCGTCAGAGGCGTGGAGGGGGCGTGGTCGGCGCGCGGGGCGGAGCGGCGTGTCCGCGGGGTGTCCCAATGTTTGCCGGCCTGTCGACGCGTCCGCGGCCCGGCGCGGCGCGGCGCGCGCGGTGCGGCGGGCGCACCCATCAGCCGTCACCGTTCGTCCTTCGTTTTTTCGCGCGGGGGCTGGCGGCGGCGCCGCGGCCTCCTTGTTATACGCGGTCACGTTCGCCTCAGGGCGGTTCCCGTCACTCATTGCACCGCCGCCCCGCCCACCCGCCCGGCCACGTGACAAACCGCCGCCGCCGCTCTGCAAACCCGACCGTCCCCTGCCGCCGCCGCCGCCGCCTCGCCGTCCTCCTCCTACCCCGGCGCTCGCTCGGGTCGTCGCGATTTACAAAGATGGGGACGGCGGCTTTTCATGCTCGCGAAATTACGGCACTCGTTTAAGGGCCCTCGCCGCCCCCGCGCGCCCTCGGGTCACCGCGCCCTCACGGGTTACGACCTCTGTTAGGCGAAATTCATGGGGCGGTCGCCGCACCTGTTCGGGGCAGGACCACGGCCGCCGTGCTGGGGCCGGTGGCAGCGGCGGCGATGGAGGAGGAGGCGATCGTGGCGGAGGTGGCGGAGGCCGGGGCGGAGGTGGCCGTGATGGAAGTGGCGGCCGCTGTGGATGTTGAGGTGGCGGTGGCGGTGGCGGTGGCGGTGGCGGTGGCGGTGGCGGGGGCGGTGTGATGGCAGTGGCGGTGTCGGTGGCAGTGGCAGTGGCGACGGCGGTGTCGGTGGCGGTGGCGGTGGCAGTGGCAGTGGCAGTGGCGGGTAACCTGATGGCGGTGGCGGTGGTGGTGAGTGAAAGTGGTGGTGGTGGTGGTGGTGGTGGTGGTGGTGGCAGTGGCGGTGGTGGTGGCAGTGGTGGTGAGTGGCAGTGGGGTGGTGATGGTGGTGGTGGTGAGGAGTAGTGGGTGGTGGTGGTGGAGTGGCGGTGGTGAGGTGGCAGTGGTGGTGGGGGCAGTGGGTGGTGATGGTGGTGGTGGTGATGGTGGATGATGGTGGTGGTGGCAGTGAGTGGTGGTGGTGGTGGTGGGGTTGGTTGGGTTGCAGTTGAGGTGGTGGCAGTGGTGGTGAGTGGCAATGATGGTGGTAACAGTGGTGGTGATGGTGGTGGTGCGGGTCTTCGATGAGAGGTGGTACCAAGTGATGACTGATGCTTGGCGCGGAGTTCAACGCGTTCAGCGGTGAGCGTTCAATGATAATGGAGACGGTGGCAGTGGCGATGGCGGTGGCGGTGGCGGTAGTCGTGGTGGCGGCGGCGGTGGCAGTGGCGGTGGCGAGGTAAGTGCCGGGGCGGGTGGCGAGGATGGGGGCGGGGACGGGACGATGGCGGCGGGGTTCCCCGTGATGGTTATAGCGTTGGTGGAGGAGCAGTGGAGGTGGACGTAGCGGTTGCGGCAGGGGCTGCTGGGTGTGTGGAGTGGGCGAGCAAGGGGCGCAGAGACGGTGTCGGCGGGGCCCAGTGTATGTGCACATCTGCTGCCCTCGCGAGGTCGTAGAAGGAAGAAATAGAGGAAGGTCGCCGGCGTGATTTCGCCTTCGAGGGCTGATGGTGGAAGTGGGCGACTGTGCGGTCGGTCCTCAATTTTCGCGGCGAAGGATTCACAATTTGAGTGGAACGGGTTTAAAAATAAATACGAGTTGATAGGGAGGACAGGAATGGATGCCCTCCAACTTTTAGCATTTTTAACAATCACCAAACACTCAACATGATCCACTGAAATACAGAGTTGTGAATGTTGGGGTATTTAAGCTACAGGTAAACTTAGGACTACTGTAATTTTGTGTATGTCCGCATTAAAGGTAGATTCTTGGTATATGAACATCACACATCCAGTGTTTTGATACACACGATCTTCCGTCTTAACACTGAGTGTGAAAGCCAATTGCAAACGGAGTTCGCGGGATGATTCTTTACGATTCGCGGCAAACAAAATGGTCAGATCCAAACGATTGCTCAAATGTTACAGATGTTATAGGAAAGACAAATGACAAGTTCCTTTGACGCACATCTCTTCTTTCAGAAAATTTTGTAAGAGCACGAGATTCCTAGCCCGGAGACCGCATGTACAATTATTGATTTTATCCAGTGACTAGAAATTAAGAAAAAATGCATCAAATATAATATGTAATATATAATTGTGAAAGTCGCTGTGTTTTAATAGATACACTAAACATAAACGCGATAATTAACTTAAGTTTTGTGTAGGTTAAATTTCCTAGTTTTCTAAAATAATATTCATTCCATTATTATCTATTATTTTATAGTTTAAATAACACGCCTAATTTTGTATCACAATTTGAAACCAGTGCAAAGTAATTAATTCTTTGTTACAGGGAAACAAATTCTTGCAAACAATTCATTATTAGTTCATGAATATAAAGAAATTTCCTTTAATTACATCGCAATTTATTCTGGGATCTGGTGTTTACTCCCTTATTGGTGTTCCCCAGGTACCGAAATGGCGTTTTTATATGATTGTTAATCTCACTCGGTGGTTAACAGCATTCCCAGAAGCGGTGGTAAATGTTCTTGGTATAATGCTAGGTTTCTACTTTTTCGGTAGGGAGTAAAGAGAAAGTGATGTAATGCTGCGCGAAAAAACTGGGAATTTTCGGCAGAAAAATACTTATGGTGACGAAAAGTGGATAAATTCAGTTGCTAAATTAAAAAAAAATATCTGATACGTGGTGTAGTCACCATGTTTTGTGGGTCCTTGAAACCGAAAAATCGAATGACGCCAAAATGTCTGTCACTCCGTCTGTGAACAACGCTAGCGGCTAAACCGTTCAGCCGATTTCCTCCAAAATTAATATTCCCCAATCGATCTGGCTGATGTCACGGCCCCTTGAATTTGAAACCTTTATGTCTAATTTTGCGTGAAAATGAGGGAGAAAAGTACTTGCTGTTTTAGCACCACTAGTTTCAATTGCGACGAAAAATAGGACAAGCGAAATGATTTCATGTAACGAATTATAAATCTTACAGTAAATGTAAAGAATTACTTATCTATTTCCTATAAAAAAGATATTCTATTTTAAAGAGAGATATATATTTAAATTCTTTTATATCCTGTTATAAAAACAGTTTTAAAAAATTCGTTTTTTTTGTCAACACGAAACAATTCTTTTTTCAGCAAAAAGCAGTGTATTTACTTGATATATTTTTGATGTACGTTTCTGTCTTATAATAAATAAATTAATAAATCTTCTAGTTTTGAACGCATTCAAGTTTTTGTCCAAATTTATAAAACTGTTCGTTTACTCTACTGGCTCAAAATTACTAATTAAACATTATTCCTTATGAGCTGTTAACTACAATCTCACAAAAAAAAGTAAAATATATTTTCTGTCGCAAATATATTTTTTTAAATGTTCACCAGTATGAGAGATCTTTCAAGAGTATTGTAGTACGATACTATCTTCCAAATTATGCAATAGTGGAGTGAAGCAAAAGCGAGGAAAACTCTAGTACACTACATTTGGACTATTCCATATCCGTAATCAAGTTTTTGTAAAATCTATGAAACTTAATTTACTCTACATGCTGTTCATTACTCTAAAATTAGTAAATGAAATTTATTGCTATATGGGCTGTTAACTACATTCTCACCAATGTCTACACATAACAATATGTCTTTTCTGTCGCATTTATAATTTCAAAAACCTTCAGCAGTGTAATGCAATCAAAAAGATTATCATAATTTACTGTCTTTTCAAATATTCAATAGTTGGGTAAAGCAATCGAAAAATCTGCATGAAGAATCCTATAGAATACAAAACACAAATGGTTTATATTGCATTTAGAGAAGCAACTGTACTAATCTAAAGAAAGTCGCACTAGAAATGAGGTTAAGTTAGGAGGAAGCACTTTCAAACAGACAGCCATTGCTGACAAATGTCGCAACCGCGATTTGAATATCAGACTAACAGCACGAATTGATACTCGACAAAAACTCTCTTTTCATATCTGTTCCAAAAACGCACTCTAACGGAAAGTTAATTATATGCTTGTTTGGGAAGCAATGAGAGATATACTGTACGCTGCGGGGCAACATATTTCCGACGGAGGTTACTACCGTTTTTTTGGATCTTCAGCCTCAAGAGGAACTGCATGATATCGTTCTTTCAGCAATAATGAGTAAGTTGATGTTTTGAGTACCACTATAGTGATTGACAACTAAAACGTAATAAATAGACACTATTATAAATCTAATGAGTTGCCATAACCTATCATTGCACATAAGAAATATTCTGTGCATAGGTTAAGAAATCACAGATTAGAATTTTAGCCACAAAAGTATAAAGACGAGATATTGTTCAATAACGAGCACCGAGCAAAAAGTCTGGACAGGTCACAACAACGTTAGCGTAGTTGGAGCGAAAGTTTGTCTATGAAGAAAAGAAAATATTACAATGAAAAGATGCCCCATTAAGTGTATGGTGTGTACACTTAAGTCATAATGTCACACGATGCAACAAACCAACTAAATACCGATTTCGGCCACAAACTGTCCCTATTCATGGAGCACAAACACATGAATACGCTGGCGCGAATAAGTATTTTTCTCAGAGTGATAATTAGAACCGTGTAAGTGATGATTTGCATTCCATTTCCCTCTCTCTTCATAATCTGAGAAAGAGGCGCCCATAAATTACGTAACGCAAATTTACAGTATTTTGAATACCCCCTCTCCTCTCCTCTCTTAACCCTACTGTAATGGGAGCTTGAGCCTCCTAAATAATAACGTAACGCGACGACCCACCCATTTTGGAGTAAGTAAAAATAAATTATAGATAAAGTAAAACAATTTGTATTCATTTTATTTGCGATATATATATATATATATATATATATATATATATATATATATATGTGTGTGTGTGTGTTAATTAAAGCCAGAATTATTTGGCAGTTAAATTTGGGACATTTTTTTTGAGTGAACGAAGAACGCATAGGCGAGACAATTTTTGAGATCAAGTTGTGTACACGTCGTCGTGGATGCATGAGAGAGAATGGCGAATCTATTGAAAGAGAGAAAGAAATTGAATCTATTGAACCAAATTAATTGCATTCTAGAATATAGATCAGGTTTGAATATTTTCTTTGTAATTTAGTAAATTCAATCAATATACCATTGATGAAAAAATATTTCTATTTAATAAAACAACTAAAAAATCATTAACATTTTAATTTATCTACATTTTTAAAATTTAATTTGTTAATATTTTAATGTTTTAGTGCAAATAAAATGAATTATTTTAATAAAAGTTGAAAATTTAAAAAAAATGATTTTAGTGTTACTTAACACTAAATTAACACACTATGTAACGCAGCCTATTCTTGCCTCAAATACCTTCCTCACCCTCTTTAGCGTTACGCAATTCATGAACGATACCACCGGGAGCGGTAGCTCAGTGCATCAACTGATGTCACTGCAGCGCCTCTGACCGGGAGGTCCTAGGTTCCCACTCTCCACGGCGGCAGGATTTTCGACGCTAGCTTTTCAGCTAGGTCGAATTCAGTCGCTGTCTGGAGGAGAATTCTAGCGGCCGGCTGCTCTGATCGGTAGTTTTCCGTGGTTTCTCCTATCAACACCAGGCGAATGCCGGAGCAGTACCCTACCAAACGGGCCACGGACCGCGCGCGATCCTTCCTCTTCCTTGTCCTATCCTCTCCCATTACACACACACTTACACTAACATGCACTACACTACCACATATTCCGGGAGACCGGTCGGGAGCTTAGAGCTTGTCCCGGTTGGGGCGGTGCCCCGTTGGTGGGAGAGTCCTGGTTAGGGGGAAACCCCACTAGCCGACGGTAGGTCGGTGCCGGATCTCGCCGTCCAGCGGGGGAAGATCACCGCCATCTCAAAACATGCACTACACTAACGGGACTAATGACCACAGTATTTGACGCGCCCGGAAACACGAAAAAATCAATCAATCAATCAATCAATCAATGAACGATACCTATAGAAATACACAAGTCTTATTGTGGAATCGAACTGACGCGCGTGGGTGGGCAACTCGACAACCCCCCGGCAGACGTCGGATCCGCCGAAATCGAGTGTACCTGCGCCCTGTGGGCGCGGGGGCGGGGTGGAGGGCAAAAAGGGGTGGGAGGGACGAAGGCGCGGGCGCGATGTGACTTGGGAAGAGTTAAGTAATCGTATGCAAATCTGGGGCGCCCTTCATTACTTCCCGTCGCAGCTGCAGGATCCGGCCATCCATAACGGCGATATCTGTTTGAGCAGCTCTGCCGCGACCGGGCTTCTTATGCCCTCAGCAGCCCTTCCGTGCTTGCCCTCCGCGCGCCTGCCCTTCGACCCGACTTCCTCCCCTCGGGCCTTGGAGTTGGTGTTGCCGATGACTTCGGTGCCAACGCGTTCGGAAAAATATATTCATTAGGGGAATTTATACTTGTCTCGGTCACCGTCTTAACTTTGCTTGTGTAGCGGGAGAGGTGGCTCAGGCACACACTAGCTATAGCTGGGTCGAATTCAGTCGCTGTTCGGAGGAGAATTCTAGCGGACGGCTGTTCTGATCGGTAGTTTTCCGTGGTTTCTCCGATCAATACCCGGCGAATGCCGGAGCAGTACTCTAAGAAACGGGTCACGGTCCGGGCGCGGAATTTTCCTTCCCTTTTCTTGTCCTATCCTCACCCCTTACTTAAACACACTTATACAACAATGCACTACACTACCACACTTGCTGGGAGCTTGTACCGGCTGGGCCGGTGCCCCGCTGGTGGGAGATATCTGGTTGAAGGAAACCCCGTTAGCTGACGGTAGATCGGACATCGGATCTCACCATCCAGGGGGGAAGATCACCGCCACTTTTCGAGGAAACACATGGACTACACTTACGGGACTAATGTCCTTAGCAGTTGACGCGCCCGGAATCACTAATCAATCAATCAATCAATCGAAACTTTGCTTGTGTAGTACGTTTCCTTCGGCACGGTCTCTGCCGATGTTAATACTCAAGAATGGTAAAAAACTTTTTTACTCGTTTGTTTTTACTTGCTTCAACCTTGCTCACCTTGTGCCAACCCATCTGCGCAGATTCCACACAAGTAGGCAAGCGGAATGCACTTCAGACTATTCTTGCCAGCGGCAACAATCAGAGATATAACTACTTGCAATGTCTGTGGAAGCGCTTTTCTAATTTCGCTCCTCGCGCACTCCGCATCAGCTGCGCATAAAATCGAAAGAGGTGAGTTGCCGTTCTTGCCGACGACAACAGTAAATCAATAACAGAATATGTCCCTCTGAATAAATCTAACTTTACTGCTCGCTCTGTCAATATTTCCCTGACTTGTCATCGTGGGTCAAGTCATTAAATTAAAGTTGTTGCAAAATCGAAATGTTTAAACTGATAATTTTTCTATTTAAATTATTTCAAAATCATTATGAAACGAGAAAATATTTCGTCATTTATTTCCAACAGACAAATTCACTCAGTGTGAAAGTGCTGTTTCATAATATTTAAAACTATTGTAATTTCAACACAGCATTTAGTATTCTAAAATAAATTACCGCTATATACACTTGCTGTTTGAGCAAATATGTCTTATATACACTTGCTGTTTGTTGTCATAGGGAAAAGGTTACGAGAATACCTCTAAGTGAGTAAAACCAAGCTGTTTGTTTTTAATGAACAAACCAATGAGTGACAGTGTTGTCGATCTCTGCCCGGACGCGAGGTGTTTCACAAACACCACCACTCTCCCACCGCTACCCATCGTCCAACAGCATCCCACAAACAACGCGACAACTTTAATTGAGTGGCTGTTAGTCTATACCGCCCCACCTCCCCTCTCCCCGCACATTCCAACCAGCGCCAACCCCGCCTCTTCATCCCCTCCCCTCCCGCTTCCCCCCGCCGCGGGGCGTTATGTCGACACACTCGCCGAACGCTGATTAAAATTGAATTAATCGCCACATTAAAAGTGATGAGATCGGTTTATAGTACGCTAATGTGCGCCTCAAAATTGAACACAACTTGCCAACACAATGTCATTACCCGGCGCCGGCAGCGCGCCGCCCGGCGACACGACGAACTAGCGCGCGTATGGACGGCAATAATTGAATCCGTTATAAGGCATGATTTAATAAAACGCGAGCACTTGTTCCCGTCATCTCGGTCTGCAGACTGCTCTCTTCTAGAGACACCCAGGTCGCCTCCACTGCGCCGCTGGCAGGGAGTTGGGCGCGGTGACTCGTCACCTTTACGCCGTCGCCGGCCCAATGGAGGTGGCGGACCGTAAAAAAATACAAGGCGAGGCCCAAGATTCAGTAAAGTATGAATACATGGTGATTCATAAATAGTTGTGCGATTTTTATAAAGCGCATATGTGCATATGTAAATGCTCGTTAAAGGTCATTCATGTCCTGAAAGTTAAAATACACATTTCAGCTTAGCTTGAAGTACAGACGCCGTGAATCAATACTGGACGAATTAAATGTAATCTAGGCGTAGGCAGTTTGATGAAGTAGTAGCTTCGTTTTGTTAGTGTTCAAGAAAAGTGGTATTTGACTGGTAATAAAGTTAAAATATATTTAAATTTCATCTTTATTTTCACACTTTTCAAGAACCATAAAAGGCGTACAAAATATGTAGTGATGTATATTAGTTCTATAAAGGAGTTAATGAGACAGAAAATGAGAATGAATGCATTTATGTTGTACAGTTAATAATCTAGTCAAAACTTGCATTGAATTGGACATTTAGTTCACAAGAATGTCCCAACTCTTTATGTCAAATCCAAAATATTTTGTAAATTATTACTACTGTGGATGAATTGTTTTGGGTTAACAAATCAATATTAACACAAAATTAACGCCGACTTTTTTTAGAAAATTTCTGGCCACTTAAAAATAAAAAATAAAAATGGATAACAGTAAAGAATTGAATGTCAAAAAAATATGTCTAGTTTTGTTTATAAAATATATCATAATTGTTTGTAACAGGACATTCTACACAAACCTCAGTTTGTGAAGAATTAGCGGTCTTATGTTTTCAGTTTGTGTAGAATGTGAAAAATAAACAACAAATCAGTAAAAGCACCTGATGAGTCAAAAGGCACACTAAGCTGAACGAATAAACTAGAATCAAACGCATTCGTGACTAATACCAGCAGTGTGCAAAGTGAAAATACTATTTGTATTATATAAAGCGATAGCAATTGTAGTTTAGTGAACATTTGATTAAATTTTAATTTTATTTTTAAGGAGTTTTCGGGTTCATGTTTAATTCATTTCTTGTAAAGTTTGCAGGTGTAATGTATTTGGAAGTATTGAAATTGTTCCTAGGGCACCAGTATCTCTAGGGCATAACAATGAAAATTAATTCAAGAGTATTTTTCTTTCTTCAAATGTCTGACTTCGATATTTACGTAAAGATCTATCCCTGTGATTTCATTCTTGTCACCGCAGAATATCGAAAGCTACTACAAGTGTATACGAGTTCTAATTGCATAGTTCCGGAAACACCACCCTGGAGGTGAAGTCAACCTGTTTGAGTTGGAAAAAATTCTAGTAAAAATTTCTGTTTAGCTTGTATGCGGCCCCCGACGGGGTCGCCTCCAGTATTTAGACGAGAGCTGCTTGGGCGCGCTTCCACAACGTGAGGCGGGGCGGGGCAAGGCGGGGCAGGGACAGGCGGGTGGGTGGGGCGGGACGGAGCGACCGGAGCGGGCGGGGTGGAGCGTGGCGGGTGGGGCGGAGCGGGGCGGCGGATAGAGCGGGGTCGGCGGGGCGAGCGGGGCGGATCGGAGCGGGGCGGGGTTTGAGCGGGCTAGGCGGCGCGAGGCGGGCGGGTTGGGCCGGGCTGGGCAAGGCGGAGAGGAGGGGGCGCCCGGTGGGAGCGGCCGGAGGAGCTGGCGGGGGGGGGGGGGGCGGGCGGGCGGAGGGGCGGGGCAGGGCGGGGCAGGGCGGAGCGGGGCGGGCGCGGCGGAGGGGGCGAGCGTGGCAGAGGGGGGGGGCGGGGTGGAGCGGGGTGGGCGCGGCGGAGCGGGGCGGGCGCGGCGGAGTGGGGTGGGCGGGGCGGCCCGGGCGGAGCGGTTGGAGCGGGCGGGGCGGAGCGAGGCTAGGGGGGCGGGGCTGGGCGGGCCGAGGCGAGGCGTCGGTGGCGGGAGCGACGCGTGTTGAGGTAGGCCCGGGAGCGGCGGTGCGGCCTGGCCGTGACCTCGGATGCGAGTTCAGTGCCGCCGCCGCCGAGTCACGGGGCCACGGGGTCCGCGCGCGGCCACGGCGTCAGCTGCGGAGGCGGCGGGGAGGGGGGCGGAGGCGCTGGCGGCGGCACAAGAGCACGAGGCGCGGCCAACGAGAAGGGACAGAAGGTGATGGTGGCGGTGAGAGCGGTGGCAAAGGCGTTACAAATGAAAGTGGTCAAAGAAAGAAATGAAGTGATGGTTGTGATGGTGGAGGAGGAGGTGTCATGAATAGAAGATGTGGTATCAGCAGTGGTGGAGAAGAGGTGCAGGCAATGAAAATAGCGCCAATGGAGGCGAAGGGAGAAGCTGATGGAGTTTAGGATGGTGTAGATGATGGAAGGGGTAGCGGCGGTACGAATGGTGAGGGCGATGGTGATGTTGAGGGAAATGGTGATGTGGAGGTGGATGGGGAGGTGGTGGTGGAAATGGAAGTGCTGGCGGTGGCGCTGGAGGTGATAGTGCTGGTGTTGTTTAATGTTGGTTGATCGATTGATTATTTCGTGAAAGTAAGGGATGAGTATAGAACAAGGAAGTGGAAGAAAAGATCGCACACGGTACATGGCCCGTTTGTTAGGGTATTACTCCGGCATTCGCCTAGTGTTGATCGAATAAACCACGGTAAACTACCATCAGATCAGTCGAGCTCTAGAATTCTCCTCCAGGCAGTGGCTGAATCCATGCAGCAGGAGCAAAAATCCTGCCATCGTCGAGACTCGAAACCTAGACCTCCCGCTCAGAGACACCGCAGTGAGATCAGTTGATACTCAGATATAATTTTGGTGGTGACGGTTGTGGCACCGGTGTCAGTGATGGTGACGGCAGCGGGGGTGATGGCGACCGTGGTGATAGCTACGGCTCACCATGACGGTGGTGGGTGTGGCAGCACGACGGAAAAGCGAGGCCGAGTATTGCAAATGGAGGCGGTGGCGGAAGCGACAACGCTGGCGACAACTGTGTCTCCTGAAGGACCTCGACCCCCGAACATAAGCGACGACGCGCGATTCGTGTCTGACCTTTAACCTCTCCCGAAATTTTAGGATGTAGCATATTTGCAAATGCGATATTTCACCTGCAAGGAAATTTGTTGAGCTGTGACTAGTGGGAGAATTATTCAAGGTATGGTGTGAATTCGAATAGAAGATTCTAGCGAAGACGAACCAAAACATCTTCCGTAAATAATATTTTCCGTAAACACTGGAGTGAATCTAGTTACAGTAAACTAAACGTTGACAATATGAAACGTATTTCTTCACCACGCCAAATTATGAAAATCAAAATGCTGTATAGAAATCAGTACGGACATCAAAATGATATATTATGGAAATTAAAATATCGACCCTAACGTGAGAAAAAATATATCTCAATATAAATGAACAATTTTGAAAGATCGAAAAATAGATGTGAACACTGTGAGCCGAACAGAAAAATCTTAAAACGTATACGACCGAGAGGACCTTTTACCATTTTGCAACCATATGATGGAAAGCTTTCTCCTCACTCTCCAAGTAGAGTCAGGCGAATACAAATGGAAAATACCCAAAATATTGGGAAAGAAATATTGAAGACCAGAGACAATCAGGCGATTACCGCACGGCCACCAAAAGGAATGCAAAATGAACATGAACACATGTATTCTTGGCGAGACAAATAACCAAGCTTCACTCACTGCTTCAGCCTACCAGAAAATATTATAAATTAGATCAAATTAGGGCTAAGAAAATGTGAGCGAAGATTCCCTGAAGAAATACTGATGTTAATATATTTTGAACTGTATATATTTAGAAATTATAGACATTGAAAAATATAATGAGAATGAATGAAAATTCCAATGTTCAATGGAATCCAAGAAATTCAACAGCAATAACATTGTCTCCAATCCGTCATGAACTTAGACGTTCTTCGTCAAATATCGTGGCTCTCCATATCCTGCAATGACGGCCAATGCCCAACCATGAATGTTACAAAATTCGAACATGTCTGAGAACCTACATTAAAGCTAAAATTCAAATCCAGCTTCCCGACGAGAAACAACTAAACAACAGTTCCCAATCTCAATCCAAGCCCATCATTCTTCCTGACGTACAATTTAAAATCTCGTACACTGAAAAACAGTTTTCAGTTTAATTCGCCATTTGGTGTAAATTCGTTGATTTGTACGTTAGCACCTCTCGGCCCCGCTGCCCCATCGCTCCTGGAGCGACAGCGGCGACCGCACCGCAGCGGCACCGGGGGCAGCGACGGTGGCGCGGCGGCGGTGGCGAATGACGGCAATCGATCCATCGACCGCATCGATTAATCGCCGGCGTCGAGCACGCCCCGCCGCGCGTTCGGAAGTTGGCCGGTGCGACCTCGACCCATCGATTACGGTGGCGATGCAAGCACGATGGTGGCGACGGAGGGTTTAGAGAGGTGTTGCTGCGGTAATGGTAGCGTGTTAATTTTTTGGCATAATGCACTAATAGGAGGATGTAAATATAGAGAGCCCTGACTTACCTACTCTACAGAAACTTCATATGCATAATATTGTATTGTATGCCTTGCGTAAAAAAATACTAAAATATGCATATAACTTCAAAATTTGGATTTCAAAAATACATTACTCTAACGAAACAAGCTGGAAAATTATAAATAGAAAAATAAACTCGGAATAAACCAGAAAAAAGTAACTAAACTGATCCCGCACTCACTTTGATATGTTAATTTTTAAATCACAATAACGGCCAGTTCTAGAATGTCCTAACAACTGACATTAAAAATGAAATAGTTTTAAAAAATAATTTAGTGCTGTGCAATTTTACTTTTAAAATTCAACCCAGTTTTTAAAGATATATCTTAAATTACCCCACTTACACTTCCTGGATATATTTTAGCTTATGTGGAATTTGAAACGACTATGTGAGTAAAAGAGAAATTAAGGTCAAAATTAAATGCGCAATACCACTTCAAAGGTCACTTATGCTATTTCTGCGGTTACATTTCAATTCTAAACCTAATTTATATTTCACATTTTAACCCAACAGCATATCCTGATTTTTTTATTAAAATTATTTTGCGATAGCCGGTTCCAATACACTCGGAATCGGCCTCATTTCGATGGCCCCTGTGGCACGCCTGCGACGGAGAGGTAGAAGCGGCGCGGGGCTGTCGATGACCCGAGAACAAGTGAGCGCGGCCTCCGGGGTCGCGGTGGGGCCTCGGCGACCTCCGACCTGCCCCTCGCCCGCCACTTAGCGCCCATTTGTAAGGTGGCGGCCGCGTTCGCGTGGCACAAGCGACAGGCGACAGCGGCCGCGGCCCAGCGGCACGCGCTGTCCGGGCGAGACGCCTCTGGGGGGGTTTGCTTCTTTGCTTCATATTACACGCGCTCGCTTGTTTGACCTCGAACTTTGCTCCATGAGGGGAGTGGAGGGGTTGTTTTCTCCGTCAAGACTATTATATCACATCTGCAGATCGTGTTCGATTCATGATAGATTCTGGTACATGGGACCGACTATTTCCGGCCAGTGGCGTCTACAAGAGGGGGGAGGCTACTTGCCCCAAACCCCGACGGGGTTCCCTGAAGTTTATTTTTCATTCGAAAGAAATGAAAAATATATTTTTCTGTAAACCAAATTTAACGCTATAAGTTATTTCTGATACATGGAGAAATGAAGTCTGTTTATGAATTGAGATAGGAGGGAACATTTTGTCTGAAATAAACAGCCTCAGGCGATGAACTTCCCCAGATCCGTGGTTTTCTGTGGCCGTCCCTGTTTCCGGTTATCAGATTTTTGCCTACAACGAACGTTGTTTCATTTTATTATTCATTAAAATAATGGTGGTTTACATTATTTTAATTTGGTTTAGTGTTTCCGGGCGCTCATTATTCCCGTAAATATAGTGCATGTTATATAATGGAGGTGTCGGTGATTCTCTTCTATTGGAAGGTGAGATCCAGCGCCGACCTACTAGTCTACTTGTGGACTTTTCTCCTCCAGGGCACCGCTCCAGCTGGGACTAACTATAAGCTCCAGACTGGGTTCCCGCCATGCTGATATGATAGTGCACGTTAATCTATGTATGTCTGTGTGAGAGGTATCAACCTTGCTATCTAGCTAGTGTCGAAAATCCGTCTTCGTCGGGATTCAGTGTCTGGGACCTTAAGAAACGCTGCAGTGACGCTGGTCAGAAACGCTGTAGTGACAACCTGAGCCACCGTAGCTGATATATTTATATGTCTTTCTTCTATTTTCGAAAAATGAATATTTCTTGTTCTGAAGTTGAACTGAAGAGTTCTTGAATTGAAATTCCAGATCACAATAATAAATGATTGCGATGTTTAGAAACCTATCTCATTTGTTCTCCTCAAGACAAAATAGCAGCAATGATATATATTTAAACATTTTCTGAGTAATGATTCGAGTTATCGGATACTTCGGAATGACATGCACTAGAAAAATATCATTTTCTGAAATATTTTGGGTCTACTAAAGTATTTGTAGAAAATGTTCTTTATTCACCTATTCTTTTATTTTTGTCCTTACACTAAATTAATGCATTGGCATTTTCAATTGTCTTATTTATTAGATAAGGCGTAAGTGTACAGGGGTTTATTCTTAACCACGTCCACTTACATACGCTAACATTGACGTAAGTATCATTATTTAAAATGAAGTTATCTTAATCCGAAGATGCATAGGAATAAACCTTTTTTTGGACACCATCTCAAATATTTTCAAGTCAAATATCGCAAATAAAAAGTTGTTACTCCATCGAATAGAACTACTGAGCGTGACGCGCCAGCGTTACCTGCGCCGCCCCTTCTCCCGCCATCGCAATAGAAATTAGAAAATGAAAAGGTACCAAACGGTATATTATTCATTTGTAATGGAAGTCAATTCCATTCAACGTTCCAAAATGGCAAAGAGACCCCGGAGCGCGTCACAAAAGCCCCTGGTATTATCTCAGCTGCGCGCTGCGCTTCGCAATGCACCGCCGGCTGCAATCCGGCGCAGCGGGGGCACGGGGGGCACGGGGGGCACGGGGGGCACGGAGGGCACGGTGGCACGGGGGACGGGGGGCACGGGGGGCACAAGGGGCACAGGGGCACGGGGGGTACGGGGCACGAGGGCACGAGGCACGGGGTGCACGAGCGGCACGGGAGGCACGGGCGGCTCGGGGGCTCGAAGTTCTCGGGGCCCGGTGGGGCGCAGGGCTGCCGCCAGGAAGCGCCGCTGTCCCGTACGTCGCGCGGCGTCGCTCGGGTCAAGATTTATCCCGGAGGCCGGACGCGAGCGCCGGCGGGTGGAGGGAGAGAGGAAGGGCGGCGTTGGGCGGGGGTTCGAAGCTGGGTGAGGTGACTCGTTGCGATGCGGAGCTGGGCAGGTCGGGACGGGGCGCAATGGGGCGGTTAGGAGGACGAGGATGCGAGAAAGGGTAGGATAAGAGAGCGAGGGCGAGGTGGAAGAGGAGAGCGATGACGATGAAGAGGGCAATGGCGATGGCGATGGCGTTGGCGAAGGCGAGGACGCGGGCAATGGATATGTCGATGGCAATGGAGCGGCAGGAGCGAGGGCTACGGTGAGGGCGTGAGCTCGGGAGATGGTGAAGGCGAAGGCGAGGGCGAGGAGGACGAAGGCGAAGGTGAGGGCGAAGGCGAGGACGGCCAGGGTGAGGGTGAGAGCACAGGAGATGGCGAGTGAGAGCGTGACGGCGTGGTTGAGGGCGAGGGCGAAGATGAAGATGAGGGTGAAGGCGAGGACGAGGACAAGGGTAAGGGCAAGGGCGAGAAAGGTGGTGAGGGCGATATCGAGTGGGAGAGCGAGGGTGCAGGCGAGGACGGGAGCTAAGGTAAGGGAGCGGTGAGGGCGAGGTCGAGGAAGAGAGTGAGACGCGGGCGAGGGCGATAACGAGGGCATAGGTGAGGATGAGGGAGAGAACGACAGGGACAGCAGTGCCACGGCGATGGCGATGGCACGAGCGAGGGCGAAGGCGTAAGGGAAATCGAGAACTGACAGTGCGGGATGAGGCATCATGGAGCGGGGCGGGGCGGGGCGGGGCGGGGCGGGGCGGGGCGGGGCGGGGCGGGGCGGGGCGGGGCGGGGCGGGGCGGGGCGGGGCGGGGCGGGGCGGGGCGCAGCAAAGCGGGCGATGGGAGGCGTGCCGAGGAGAGGCGAGGCGAGCCAGTGCGGATGTGAGGGTGGGCGGGCGCGCGTGCGTTCGGCGCCGGGCTGTGACATGCTGCTGCGTGCGACGCGAGGCGACGCGACGCGACGCGCGGGCCAAGACCGGGGGCTATCTGTCTGGCGGGGCGTTATGCGCATTCCCTCCCGGAGGCGGTCCTCCCCCCTCCCCCCGCCCTCTAGCGTGCGTCTGTCGCGTTGCAGCCGTTGATCCATTTCCTTCCACCTCCTCTGTTACCTCCGTTTCTAATGCGCCTGCCTCTAGAACAGATTGTTCGTCTTGCTGACACGTATTGCTACCGCCCCATATGGTACCGCCTCGAAAGTCCGTTGCCCATATGTTGTTTTGTGCTTTCCCTCTACTTCTTTTAGCCATTGAATTCCGGCCTTATATATTTGATTTCTAGTTATATGTGTTTTTGCCACTTCACCCGTCGAGACCTACTTTCTGGTCAACATTTTTTGAGATTTCTGCGTTATCCCTCTCTCCGCACCTACGTTTCCCATTTTGTCTATTTCTTATCACTCTACGGCTTGCATCCTATCGCTTCGTTTCCTCCCTCTTCCTTATTCCATTTGAAGTGCATTATCTCGATACCTAACCTCCGCTGCCCAACTGGTGGTGATGTATCCTCCTTTGCCTCACGTAAATCTTCACACTGCGAAATTCGATCATGTGTTACCGTCTTTCAAACGCAAATGTGCTCTATATTTCACTCTATACCCTACAGCAGCCTTTCTGTTCTGCGCCTGTAGGCGACAGCTATGCTCTGTGCGCGACAGCCGGATTCAGATCCTGCCTCACCAGATTCGTTGTCATTTGTTTGTTGCTACTCACAATTCTAGGCATTATTAGGCTAAACCACGAAGTCTTTCGATTGTCTTTTGTTTTAGTGATATCCTACTATGAAAATTTAGCTTCATATTTTCAGTGTTTATATTCCTCTGTAACAATGGAAAAAATGTCATCTGTCATACATTCTCATTCAACTTTTTCTATGGGAGTTCTTTTCTTTTAGGTAAGTCCCTCATTGTCTAATAATCCATAAACAATTCTTTTCCATGACTACTCTTCTATTTCGAATGAAGACTAGCCCTTTCTACCATATCTTTGGACGTTGCAAAAACCCTCTTTGCAATGTTCTACAAACTCACTAGATTTTCCAACAACTATTCCACCAATACATCAATTCCCCTGTGGTCCATTCTCATTCTTTTCTGCCAACTTTGTTGAATTCGCAAACTCCGGTATGGGTACTGTGGCCATCATCGACCGTATTCTCCACCTCCCCTTTCTCTATTGCCCTCATCATGAAAATCTATTCATTAGCCGCGTTCTCCGCTCTCCTCTCTCTCGCTCTCATTGCTCTCTCATCATCCTGTCACCCGCTACATCGTCCTTCCGGAACGTTTTGCATCCGCTGGCAAGATCGCATTGTCAGCCATCCGTCCTATAACCTTCGCTTCTGCCGACCCTCGATGACCATGTCACTCCCGCCGCGTTCACCCTCCCTCGCACTTTCATCACCATTGCCTCGCACTTTCATCACCATTGCCATCGCCTTCGTTACGCTCATTGTTTTCGTGCGTGCGCGTCCCGCCGTCATTGCCAGACTCGCTGTCTTCGCACAGCCACCGTCACCCCTGCTGCACAGCCCCGACCTTACATCTCCCATTCTCTCGCCATCACCACCTCTGTCTACACCGCCGATTCTGCAACCACCTCCGCCGCCATTGCCTCGACCCTCCCCGCCCCCACCGCTCCTGATTTGTGTATCCCCGCCTACATTTCTGCCACTGAGGTCTTCGCCACCGCCGCCGCCGTCACCTCCTCCGCCATCCGCGTCCCCGACCCCATCCCCGCTACGCCAGCGCGCGTTGCGGCCGACATCGGCAACGTGATGAATCGCTGCGAGCCGGCATCAACTATGCACATACCATTGCCTCGGGCGGAATAATCTATGATCCGGTAAGGTAGAACCATTCCCATTGGTCATCGGCTATTAATTTTATTGTCACTTCCTGACAAGTGCCAGACAAGTGGTTAGGAGCGGGTACAGTCGCGACCAAAAGGCGGCGCGGCGCGCGCGCGGTCGATACTGTGGGTGTCGCCACTGTGGGTGACCGCGTGGTACAAGGAGAAGCATCCCTCTGCGTTGCAGCCATTCAGCATTCACACGGCCTCACTTTGACTTATGTGCTCACTAGGCTGTCAAATGTTTTAGCGTCTTTTTCATTTGCTTTTTTTAAACGTTAAAGCTATTTATAATATTTTGAATAAAAAATTATTGTACGATATTTGTAACCGACGCAGACACGTATAAATAATTGATTATACGTATAAATAATTCTCACCGTGATATTGATACAATAAGTATACAATAATTTTGTCTTCTTTTTATCCTATATATCGATGGATACATATTTGATTAATTAGCACTTCCTTTTGTTACAAACAGGGAAAGAAATATTTCTATAAAAAGCATTCAAAAGTTCGCCTTATGAAAGTTTGAATCCGCTAAAACTCGTTCGCCCCAACAAATTGCGCGCGCCAGCCTGCAGCCTACTCAGCGGTAATCTAACACTGAGCATTTAAATCCCGCTTGACGCACTGAACAGAAGGAATTTAAATGTGTTCGCAAAAGATATTTGTTTATGGGATGATCATGATTTTCAAACAATGATTTCGAAACATTTTTTTAGACTAAACCTTTGTCGGTGGCGCAGGGGCTCAGGGCTGCCCCCACGTACCGAATGCTCCAGGTTTGAATCCCGCGTTCGGCATTGATGCTTTTACTATGTTGTTTGTCGCGTGGTTGGCTCCTTAAAACTGGAGCTCGAATTCAGGTCAACAAAAATTCTTTGAAAATGGCTTAAAAACAAGATGAAAATGACCTTTAAAATAGCTCGAAAATAAGGGGGAAATTACCTTTCATTTAAATACAAAAGAAAATTGTTAAATTGTAAAAAAAATATACAATTTTCAATAAAGTGTACTTATTTAAAATTATATTTAATATTAAGACTTTATTTTGGGACGAAATGTCATTTTTTTCACCGATTTTCCAACCGTCAGTTTTGAAAGGTCAAGGAAGAGTCAGTTGCAGTAATGAATTTCGTCATGAACTGATAGAATAAAAAATTTGTTTGTAATTTCATGTAACATTCACTAACAAAAAAACACAAAAAAGAAACAAAATGCGTAAAAATGACAAATATGACGCAAATGTCCAAAAACTGCCCAAAAAAAAAAAAAGGCTCAATGTGACCAAAAATGATTCAATAATTATACATTTCTATCACCTTTATGTCGTGATACACATTCATTTTCACGTTAGCTACGCCTACAATGTACCAATGAAAAGATGACAAGTGATCACGATAAGAATCCGAGCCCTGCTTATTACGTACTTCTTGTGAACTTATTTATCTATCATTTTTCTTCATTTCATACAGAGGAAGGCAAAGTCAAACAACTCCTGTCATTACCTGTCCAGGGAAGAAGAGAGTATAAAGAGTCCAACGAAGTTTACACACTTAAATTAATATTCTCATACACTAAGTCTATATCAATTAGCACACTGAGAAACCAGTGTTATGATTGCGTCCATGTTTATTTATTTGCGATCTACAGCGACTGCCACGGCGTTTGAGCTCGAAAGATACAGAATCACGCATGGTAACGCGAATGATAAATGAAATCTAGACAAGAAAAATCAAGTTTGTTACCGGTAGAAAGCCATTGTGGTTAGTAAAATTGAAAAGTTTATTTTTAACCAAGACTAGAAGGAAACATAGGAAAATTTAAAGAAAAAAGGCAATTAAAAGAATTATTAGTATGTTTAAAAAATCATTTACGATAAAACAGGCATTATAGATCATCTTGAAAATTAAAACGTACGCTTCCCCGGCCGGAGTCAGTAGATTCTTCTAAGAGAGGTCGCATTATGTTGACTGAAACGTTGGCGATTGAACCTCGGACACGGTGCCTCACGGCAGTCAACAATCTGCCATCAGAATAATTGATTTTTCATAATTCGTGTAGATAAATTAAAAGCCTTTAAATATGACCACGACAGATAGTTTTCTAAACATCCCACAGTTGACATAGGACCGATACAGCACGTATGAGCAAGCCACCACGTCATATACGCGGATCATCCTGGACAGAAATTATCATACAAACACCTGCCACGGAAGCCTACGCTCTCATATTATACTGCAAGTGTGGAAGATCCCGCACTGACGGAGTGCCCGGTCAAGACAATCGAAGTCTTCGATCCGCAGCATCAAAGTCCGTTCGGAAGGCCTCAACGACGCGGCGAGGGGTGGCCGGCGCAGAGGCGGGGGTGGGGGTGGGGAGGCGGCCCGCGGATCAGCAGCTGCTGCCATGACTCACATCCTGCCGCCGCCGCGCCGGGCCCTGTAATGATCCCGCACCGCTTGTGGCTCCCCGCCTCGCCCCCGCGACGCCGCGACGCGCCGCGTCGCGATGCTGCGACGTCCTGTCCTCCTCCGGCGGCTAGACGGCTGCACCACTCAAGTGGAGAGGTCAGGGAAACATAATGGCGGCCCGTATTTCACACGACCAAAATGAAGGTGTTGTTCCTATTTGGTTGTTTAAGATCACACTTTATGAAATTTAAGTCAGGTTTTCGAATTCAGTCGCTGTCTGGAGGAGAATTCTAGCACCTGGCTGCTCTGATTGGTAGTTTTTTGTGGTTTCTCTGATCGATGCCAGGTGAATGCCGGAGCAGTACCCTAACAAACGGGCCACGGACCGCGTGTGATCTTTACTTCCTCTTCGTTGACCTATCCTCACCCCTTAAACACACACACTTACACTAATATGCCCTATATTAATACACATGCCGGAAGACCGGAGCGTAGAGCTTGCCCCGTCTGGGGAGGTGTCCTGCAGTTAGGAGGTAGCTTGTTAGGGTAAACCCTACCAGCCTACGGTAGGTCGGCGCCGGATCTCAGCATCTAGCGGGGTGGGGTGAGAGGAAGATCACCACCTCCTCTGTAGGAAAAAAAATATGCTCTACACTTGCGGGACTAATGGCCGTAGCTGCTGACGCGCCGGGAATCACCAATCAATCAATATAAAAAGGTTTCGTAATCAGAGAAATTAGAACACAATTGTTCTAATACTCCACTTTCCACTATTAACTACAATAATCAGTTTCGGAATGTATGTGATCCCTGGTTGTGTATTAACTACTATCGACATCAGTATGCTACCTTTCGCAAATCGAATAGTCAAATTTAAATGAAAATTATAGTTCATTGAAATTTACCGTTTTACATTATGAAAATTAAAAAAGTGGATAAAACGATGAACGAGATTTGTATCGTTACCTCTTGCGATATTTATTTCGTGAATAGCTATTAACTGAACCCTCGAATCCAATATCGTAATCCAAGCACTGTACTAATTCGTTCATAGTGTATACAACGTAGCAAGAAGTGTGTACCTACACCGTAAGATGTTTGCATAAACACAAATTTAGTTTTCTCTGCGAATTATAAAAATGACAAATGAGGATTATCACTATGTTGACCCAACCCCTTCATTTGTGGTTTACAAACGTTTCACCCTTTTGAAACCATTAAAATATTAGCCATATAATACATTGATATATTATATCTCAATGGTTCTCGCCCGGTGGTGTGCATACACGGGAGGGGAGTGCATGCTGAGCGTTTCAATGTGTAGACAGGGCGGAAAATGGAGGAAAACGTCATTGTTATGGACTATGATTGGTGACATGTTGAGAAATCTTTTCAGCAGTCTCTTCACCTTCTGGGCTCACCGCTAAATATTTTTCTGGTAAGCTGATATGTTATAAACAATTTGGGACAATCGAGTGGAGTGCCTCCTTTTGATACGCTGAAATGTTGATGTCTTGATTTTCCTCGTGTGTATGAGTTTCAAAAGATTGAAAATATATTGTTATTTTCTGATTTCAGTGCTCTTCTTTCGATTTAAGAAATTGTAAACAGCAGTTGCACTCAGGAATTTGATTGTGGTTGATAGAATTTTACGCCTATTTATTCTACTACAATAATTTTTTTACATGGGAGTTTTTTTGTTTGTTTTTTTCTCCCTTTCAAAATTCAAAATTTATTGCTTGTTTATCCTTGAAAATAGATTTTATTACATGAGGGCTTTTTTTTGCTCCCTTTCAAAAATTCAAAATTTAAGTAGTATATGACTTAGTGTAGGGATCACAAAATTTTGAAAATGTGCACACAATTCACTTTTCCCCATAGCACGTCATACGCAGTTTTTATCTGTTTTTTTGACGTAAAATAAAAAAAATACTAGATTCTCCATAGCCAAATTATCACTTCCGTGAAGCATTATTGATACTGCCGAAACAAAACAAAACTTAAAAATTCTGACTTTTCAAAATTACTTCTCAGTTCTAAGAACTGTATGATATCAAATTTGTTAATTTTCCATCCAAGTCTTCCTCGCAAACGTAGAAAATATTTCAACAAGATATTTGAAATATTACCTTCTGTATTTCTTTTTTTCCCTATTAAATACCTGCTCTATTTTATAATTTCCCAAATTTGCTTGAGCAAGTAAAGGAAATTATTTTATAAAAGTCATAGTCTCTAATTTATTTGTCAAGTTATATTATTTATTATATGTATATAATAACGGAATTACTTAATATTTTAATGTATACATTCTAGAAACCCACGCATTACACAAAGTTATCTATTAAAAATTTAGTTGCAGTTTATTAATATCAACCAAAGTCTGTCTTTATTTATTCATTCACCATTATTCGTAATTACAAACATTACAAACATCTCTGTTGTATACAAGACTTGAGGTTCTACTGAATGAACATTTCAAATGTTGACAATGCTAAACAAATTTATTGCCATTAAGGTTTAAAATTTCAACGCCAACTTTCTTGGTCCGTGACCCCAGTTTCAAATGTGTCTGCGGTTATGCCTGGCTAGATAATCCAAATCCACTGGGTAGTAAACAAATCTCTTTTAAAATGTTGGTGTTATGATATTTTCGCCTTCTGAAAGCCACCGTTTGCGAGACATAAAAATGAAAATTTGAAATGTTTTATTTTCCCTCTTTAGATTTGTTCAGCACGCGAAAAACCGAAGGAAATTACGCTTTTTGAGATGTTTCAACCGAACATTCGTATTTGCCAATGTTTTGATATGAAAAATTTATCCTATAGTTTTTGGAGTCGCTGAGACCGAATAAAATGTCAAAAAATGTTCAGAGTTTAAAAATTTTAGTTATAAGGGCGATTTTAATGACATTGAAATTGACATTTATTATGCAAATGTTAATAAAGTTATGTGTAGCGATAAGGCCGTCATCAGACGTTAGGCCAAGGAACAAATTCGACTGTAGAAAGAAAGAAATTAGGGTTTTACTGGTATCTTCACGTAACTCAGTAGATAATAGCTTTTGCTGCTTCAAACTACTAGTTTCTCTGTATTTCAAGAGTACCAGTCCATCTAAATTCATGAAGTCAGGGATTCAGTCTCTGAAAACTCAATCTTGATCCAGCACGGAAGCGTTTGTTCGCTTACTGGCGTCAACACAGCAAAGCATTAATAGCATTAATAGCAATTGGGTTTCAAACGTGTACTATTGAGCATAAACAGAGGAACAGAGGAAACAAGACAGATTTTTACATACCAGTTAATGACTCTTTTTCACAAGAAAAAAATGAAGGTATAGATCATCTTCAAAAGGGAGTGTATGTTCCTTAAGATTTCTTTTCTGAGGTAAAATCATAAAATAATTAAACTTCACTTCCTGTTTACCACACCAAAACCTAACGATCACCAGATACATGACCTCGTCTGAAAGACATTACCACTAACACGCACCACACATCACCACAAGACACTAACACAGCCATCATCTCGTGTGCGGTCGTCCCCACCTCCACCTCAATTACCCCCGCTAACCCGAGTCATCACCTCTTGTCCTCGCCGTCATCTCTGCCGCGGGAATGCGCGCGTGCGCGCGTCCTTTGTTCTTCGCCGCCTCCGCGCGCCCTTTTTCCCGCGCGCCAACAATCGACGCACGCGCCCGCGCCGCGACCGGAAGTCGAGAGTGTCGGCCGCCTGCGCCGACGAAGCGGCGGGTCGCGTAACGGGAAGTGGGAGCGAGCTGTACCCACCGACGCTGCGACGGTAGGCGCCGCCCCAGATATTAATTCCGAGAGCGAGTAGCGGACGCCTGCCTGCCATTGTGCGCGGGTTTCACCTGGAGGCTTCTGGGTAAAGAAAGCTCGCCGCTCGAAGATCTCGCCTGCAAATGGGGCGGACTCTGAGCTTCAGAGAATCATCCTCAACTTCACCTTGCAATACACACCTGTGGTGCACCAGCAGTTAGCCTTCCCTATGGGAGACCAGAGTGGGAGACATGGGTGGAGAAACCAAGGGGGACAGAGGAGAAGATGGACAGACGAGCTATGCAAAGCAGCTGGTCCCACCTGGACGAGACTGGCCCAAGAGAGAACAACATGGAGGCAACTGGGATATGAACAGCAAAAATATGATGATCCACAGTGCTATTAATCGATTTTAGTGAAATTGAATCTCAACCTACTGTAACCCTGCTAAAGCCGGAGGCCTTTGCCCTTTACGGGATATTATGGGATGATAATAGTAATAATAATAATAATAATAATAATAATAATAATAATAATAATAATAATAATAATAATAATAATAATGGGAGACAAGAGTTAAGAGCGACCTAGGAAGTATGTGGAAATTACTTCTTTTTTAAATTTTTTAAAATAGTTTTTATTATCATTGTTTGACAATATTATGTCTTTCAATGGTTTTTATGTTACATAGTATATACAATCATTTTTTTAAAACTACATTTCATCATACATGTACAATGTTTGAAGACAATAATATTGGAAACTAACAACTAAGGATACCCAGGAAGGGTCATTCAGAAAAATACATACAATATTTGGATTAAAAACATACATATTGAATTTAGAAATGTTTGATCCTGCTTTACAGCTAATTAAGGAGGATGTAGTAGGTCAGAATATCTTGATTTGATTCGTAGAAAAAGATTGATTTATCTAGAGTGTACAAAGGAGTGGCTGGGAAAGATGAAAGAGAAGAGTAGAAATTGGAAGAACGTTTTAAAATCCAAGTTTTCAGACATTCTATACATAATTATTTTAAAATTTGATCATTTCTGATATACCATGGAGCTTTTAAAACATTTCTTAAACATTTTGGAAATTACTTCTGTGCAGTCCAAGCTGCCAACCTGAAGAAGAACAATAGCTTAAAGAAGGACAACAAGACGATATCTTTAATAAGAGCTGAGTACAAGATGTTTTTTTTTTCGGTACGATTTTGGACGGAAAGTTGATTTTTTAACCCTATGTCATAAATTCGTTTACAGATACCTTCTTTTACATAAACTGAATTAATATACTTTAATTTGTGTTTTGATTCGTGCGTCTTTTGACACGCTTCTAAATCGATCTTAGCATGCTTCTTCACTTATATTTCTTTTCTACTTTTGCCCAAAAAATTACTATGCCAAAGTGTTTTTGTGTATGTATAACCTAAATTCACATTACAAATATATTGCACATTGTGGACTATGTAGGTTATGTCGTTTAGAAAAAAATTCGTAGAAACGTACAAAATTTCAATAGAAGAGAAGTTTGTGAATATTTGTCGATTTTCGACTGTTAAGCTTCATGATCAGAAAAAGATTAAGATTACCACTGACATTGACGATATATTTCCATATTTTGAAACCAGGGAAATTAAAAAAAAATACATTGTTTTTTTAGTTAGATACATTCCCCGTTTCTGAAGGACTATCTCAATCCAAACAAATTATCCCTTAATCCCCTATGATTTAGTTTTTAAGTCAGAGTTCACGTGCTGGTGATGGAGGCAGTAAACGATCTCCTGAAACAATATAGTAATCACCCTTCCACAGGAGGTCCCTCGGCTTCCTCGTTGCGATCCTACCGCCACCCTACCTCAAATTATCTCTGACGGCCTTCCTCCGAACGCCACTCCCCCTTGGCCCCGCCACGAAACGATCAAAGCCATAAATCAGCCAATCAGTGGCGTTCATGGCGACGCCAAGTGGCAATGAGCTGAACTATCAAAGGCCACGGCACCGCCTAGGAGTATCGCCGGTAAGGGTTAGCGAGGGTCTATTCAGAAGAAATATTTGTTTCGGTGTTATAGCTTCAAGGAAAGGAATGAAGCGAATTCGACCGATGTTCTCGTGAACATTTATTTCTTGGAATATACTAAAATATTTCCTAGAATGAAGCGATCAATTGTGGCTCTAAAATGAAGATATACTATTATATTCGTGAAAACATAGCAATGAAAACAATTTTGTTTTAAGTGTTTCTTATTTTTCTCAGTGAGTGTCAACCGACTTAAATAGTGAAAATGTGACTCAACGTTTTAGAATTGAGTGCTTTGAAATTTGATTCATGTAATAAGAAACGTCAATTTAATCTTACCTCTCGAAACCTATTCCAGATGTTGGCTGCCTCGTCACAGAGCTTATCTTCCTCGCCAACATGTTTTACTTAAGATGTGTCAATTCACCAACTCATTAACCAGAGTTATCTCCTTCCCATTTTTCATCAATCGCAAATTTGCAACCTGTAATCACGAAGCAATGAAATGGTAACAATACGTTTGTCGAACAAATGCGAGTGGAACTCAAGTAATGTAGCAATCAAGGAAGTAATTAATCACGGTGCATAAAGAAGAACGATACGATAATTTACTTTGCCTGAACAATGCTTCTATAAGTGATCAACGAATAACTGATCATGTGATAAATCAAATAAACTTTGCGTTATTATCCATTTTATTCATTGAAACGCTTTTGATAATAATGACGGCTATTCTCACTTTTGGTGACGTAAGTGAAGATGCCCCTTCAAGCAGGGGCGACGAAAACGAAACGATATTAGAAGCATAGATGTGAAATTATTTCAGTCGTCTAATATATTAAACCTTGTTAAATATCCCTCAGATATTAGCCAATCAGAGGTCCGGTGTTTTAGCTGTGTACACTACGTTCGAAAATAATCTCTATGAAATATATATCTTAAAACATTTCAGGTATTTTCTATAAACGTGAACATACAATAAAGTAGTACAAAAGCGATTATTTTCAGCTTTTCAAACAAAAATCTTAGATGCTTCTGATGTCGTTCCAAGTTCTTGCGCAACCGTTTTGAAAGGCCCTAATTATTAACTCTATATTCCAATATTTTTAATCAGTCAATTAATTAATTCATCAAAACTGGTTTGATACAACAAATTTTGTATAAAATCCAATTGTTTTGTTGATATAAGATCAGAAGAATGTGTTTTCATTTTGTAAATTAAGCGAATTTTTTCAATCAGGTCTTCTACAATATGTGTCAATAGGATATTGCCTGCCCGAATGTAAGTTCTTTAGATCATCGCCGGGATTTATATGGGAGAGGCTTTATTCCATAACTATACCAGCTAATGCCACGTGCTTCCAAATAGTGTTCGCTCTAAAAGTAAATTGATGCAATTACAAGCACACATAAACATTCATACCAAGGTGGGGTTCGAACCAACGATCCCTCAAGGTAAGATTAGGGTAAATTCACTTTAATGACTTCGTTCACTGGGGTCGGCAAAAAAATGCATTGTTAGTTTTGTTATTGCTATCGATTGTTATTACTACTATTGTTATCGTTTTTGTCCCTTATGTTCGACACAAAATTAATTCCAAATTTTTAGGAAAGTGTGCGTCTGACACAATATGAAATGCACATAATGATTAAAATAAATTACAATATACAGACTCTTAGAGAAGCAAGCAATCTTTCCTTCGTTTTTCCAACGGACCTACCGACGCCGTGGCGCCGCTCAGGCTACTACGCAACAAATAAACGCAGCGCCAAATGAGGAAGTCGGTTTTCGATAAATGAACTCCCCCTCTCCGTGCGGCGAGCGGGGGCGATGCAGGGGCTATGCGGGCGGGCGGGCGGGCGGATCGGAGGCCCATTGATAGCCCCTGACTCACTCGCTCACTCATCGGTAATTACGATAAATGGTTGATTAATTGGCGGTACAGTCGCGGCGCATGCGCGGAGGCGGCGGGCCCGCCGTGCGTGGCGGGCGGTGCGGGCGGTGTGGGCGGCGGCGCGAGGGCCCCGTGCGCGCGCACGCGACTGTGCTGCGTTGAAGGACGGGAAGACGGGGTCAGGTGCGCGCTACCCACCTCCAGTGCACTCTTTCGGCAGAGGGGGCGCTTACAGGCCTACTATTGATGAGGTCTTTATGAACAGAAGAAAACGGTTCGAAGCACCTATTGTTCCTGTTGTCGGACATGATAGTTCGGGATTTCCTTCGAGACAGGAGAATACAAGTGTTACTCATTACAAATATAAAGGTACGTATTACATCTGTAGATATGTATTTAAAAATGTATAAAAAATCATTACGATTTCTAATAGAGAAAATATTAAGTTATATGACATATCACCAAACAGATTGCCGGATTGTAGGAAACAAAGCCGAATTTTTAATAATAAATATATTAAAAAAACACGTTCTGTTGGTTTAAATATCAACTAAACAAATCCGTTTGATCGATCTAGTCTGCTGTATATTGAAGGGCTCAGTAGAATAAGTGGCTATTCCATATTTGTTTGTGAAATTGAGTTATTAGTATTATTAAAGTTTCAAATATAATTCTTTTAGAGTAGTGCGTCATTTAAATACAGAATGGACTTATATGCAAGTGTACTGGGTTATAATTCTTAAACATGTACTGAGTTATATTAGAAAAGTTCAGGTAAAATCCTCAATATCTCAAAAATATGTCAAAGTGGGAGAGCTCCTTGTTCTACTGACCCCTTCAATTGATTATTAATCAACGCATTTCATCAACGCATCAACGCATTCATCAACACCCCTTCAATGAATTATTCATCAATGCATTTTAGGCTATGGTCAAGTGATTGACTTTTCCTGAGGTGGGAGAAACTCATTGCCTTTCTTCGATGTTCTTGTTTCCCAGAAGTAATCATCCCAGTACAACGTATATAATATGTATTAGTATTTTGTTTACGAATAATGATAATTGTGGCTCAGACCTACTTCTGACGTGATGAAAGCATCAAGGTTTGCAGAAAATCAAATTGTTCATTACAGGTCAAATAAGATTAGGAACTTTTACTTACATCTAGCCGCAGCAGTGAAGATACTACAATAAAGAAAACAAAATAAAATGATGAAAAAATATTGAAATATTATCTTGCGGCGTAATTGTGATTTTAAAAGTTATGATTTCTTGATTCATTGCGCAATGCAGAAATAAATTTCATGAATACGCTTCGGCTATACTAATTTAACATGGAAAGTTAATTTGAGCGCTCCCTTGCTCTTCTCATATTTCTGTCTCGCCTAGACATTTACATTGAATTATTTTCGCTTCTTTATTTAATTTTGTCAACGTACTCATTCCACTTTAAATACTCTACGATGATATTGCTAGATGTAATTATTTCTATTCGAATATTTCTCACCATCTTGGAAGCTTCTCTTTCTCTACCACTTTTTTTTTCAGTGAACCCTTCTTCAAAAACAAAAATCATTTTTCCATACAATACATTGTGCATCTGAACCACAGGAGGGTGGCTTAGTTGTAGGGAGGAAAAGCGGGGGGGGGGCCGCTGAGATAGAGGGATGGGTGGAGAATGGTATGGAGGGAGGGTTCGATGAGGAAGCGACGGATGGAGGGGAGAGGGACGCGAAGAGAGAGAGGGATAGAGGAATGGGGAGGGATGAGGATGGAGGGAGGGATGGAGGGAGGAATGGCTGTACGGAGGGATGGTGGGAGGGATGATGGGAGGGTGAGATGATGGAAGGGAGGGATAGTGGGAGCGACGTTGAGATAGAGGGATAGATGGAGGGTGGTATGGAGGGAGGATCCGATGGAGAGAGAGTCGGATGGAGAGAAGGGGCACAGGACGGGATAGAGGGAGAGAGGGATGGCGATGGATGGAAGGCGGGATGAGGATGGAGTATGGGGAGAGGAATGGATGTGCAAAGAGATGGTAGGAGGAAGGGAGGGAGGAATGATGAGAGACTGGGATGGTGAGAAGATGAGGGATGGACGGAGGGTGGGGTAGGTGAAATGGAAGTAGTGTAGGATGGAGGGAAGGAGGAATGAGGATGGAGAAAAGGATGGATGTACCAAGGAATGGCGGGAGCGAGGTATGGTGGAGCGGACCCAGAGATAGAGGGATGGACGGGGGGTGGGAAGGTGAGCGGATTAGAAGTAGTGCCGGATGGAGGGAAGGAGTGATGGGGAGGGGCAGAAGGTTGAGGAGGGCTAGAGGATGAATGGAGGAATGGATGCGGGAAGGGGTGGGGGAGGGTGTAAGGGAGGGCAGGCGCGGTGTCCAGGAGCCCGGAGCAGCCCCGCGGGCGCTCGCAGATCTCTTCAACCTCGCGCCAACCGCCGCCCGCCGCATTTCGTGAGGTTCCGCGCTGGCTTCTCTTTTGTTGGCCACTTCTTTTTGTTTTTCCGCGTCGTCCGCACCTCCGGCCACGAGAGGGCGTCGGCCGCCGGACGCAGCTGCCCTCTCCGCCCCCTCTCGCCCCTCTCGCCCTCTCCCGATTCGTCTCCCGCGTCGCGTCGCCCCCCGTCTGCCCGCCCACGCCGTCGCGGCAGCACCAGCGACAAAACAAAGATCAAACACTCGAAAGCCGCCGTCGAGCCGCGGCGTCGTTTTTCTCGCCTGGCTGCAGATGGCAGCAGCAGCGCCGCCGCTGCCGCTGTTTTTATGACGCCGCCGCACCGTCGCCGTCGCGGTCTCCCTGTATATATGTATTTCTCCGGAATGAGTAATACTTAAACCTCTTTCGCGATATTGATTTTCCGCCTTTGTTTCGCCTTTTCTTCGGCTTTGCCACAGGAGCACCGGCTGGGCTGAAAATAAGGCTGGGGCTCCAGCGTAGGCCAACATTGCCCCGGGAATTTTGGGGAAATACATATGGAGTACTGGATGTAGTGGGGGAGATTAATGCACGAGCAGACTAAGCACAAGCTTAGGATCCCCACTGGCAGAGGTCCAAATTTCATTTTCAAACAAAATTGTAGGCTAATTATAATAATAAAAATATATTGATATTCATTGTTTAATTTCATAATTTATATTTATATACATTTAAACTTTGAATATACATGATCAATAGTCCCTTAATATTAAACTTCCCAAAACTTAGTCATACTCAGACCCCCCCTAAGATATTCACCATGTGAGATCGTCAGCTTCTGCGACCAGAGTGAGTAACTACTTGGCTGTCCGGGAGACGTCGCGTCCTAGTCAGCTGTGCCTAGACTTCTCGCCGACAGCCAAGTAGCTATCTTAACCCTGTGTGAAATGAAGAGAATAATCTATTGCAATCTCGTGCACAGCTTTTTATGTTGGAGTGTGAAATGTGAAGAAAAAATACAAGCCATATGAATGGTCGTGAGGTGGCAGAATGCAGATAAGAAAAGTTTTATTTAGTGTTCAACAAAGAAATAGTGTATAAAATTGATACAAAAATGAAAATTTTGGGGAATTAGAAATAGTATAGTATGGCGATACCAAATATGTGAGAATTAGAAATAATATAGTATACAAACCAACACGTACAACTTCATCTTATGAACCTTGTTGATAATTATGAAAGACCTGTTTCATTCTAAGAAAAAGTATGGAAAGGATAAAAATTAGTTTTCATTCCCTGAATTACATTCTTGTCGGCATTGGTATCTGACCAATATAAGATTTTCAACGTCAGCATTAATTTTTTAACTTTCTTTCAAAAACTCATCTTCTTATTATTGCATGTGAAAACGATATTCTTTTAAGATAAACCAATTGAAGTATTAGAACTCTTAACATCATCATGTCCTTTCCAGAAGTTGGAGTCCTGAAAATTTAAAGAATGTCGGAACTCCAGGATCACGTGCGTTTGTAGTTACGGAAGCGCGTGATGTACATTCAATAGAGAAAACATTACGAACGAATCTCTTTAATTGTGTTACGGGGCGACTATTGTAATACTCTAATGTATAAAAGCGAAGTTCTTTACAAGCATGTGTGTCACAACAGAATAGTCCCACTGAGGTGATTACTACCACATAAGGCACGATTATTTACGAGAAACCAATAATCAAACATAGCTTAGTTGCAATTCAAAATGTTACCGTAAACATTCCCTTTTTTTGTGAAAAAAAAAACAAATTGCCGTGGAGTATAACGCAGCCTATGGCAGCTTACCCATTGTTAAAATAAAAAATGTATACAGGAACAACGCGAGATACTCCAATTGGATATTAAAATATATGCAATAAAAATTGATTATAATTAAAATTGATTATATTTAATGCGTTTCAACTTAAACATGCGAAGAAAGTAAAGTTATTAGTATTAGAGTGAAACATCTTTATGCAAAATGCCGGCAACGACATAAAGATCATCTATTAAGCTTCTACAGTTATGTATTAGTTTTTTTTTTGCACTCAAGAGAAACAATTAAAAGAAAAGAAAATATTACGTGGAATCATCTAGCATTATTGGAATAGAGAATCGACAGTCGAAGTAAAATAAGACTTATGTCAGTACATAAAAGAATTTAAAATGCATTTAAATACAAATCTGTGATACAAATAAGAATAACTATTCAGGCCAGTACGAAAAATAAAATTATTGACGTGGACAGTTTCCAAAACGATAGTAAAATAGACTTTCAAAAGAACACAATAAGTCGTGCAATTTTTTTTCACCTTTGAAAATATCCTCAAATATTAAATACTTTCTTCTGAACCTTTGTTTTACATGAATACAAACGGTATTCATCCACCTGTTCCCACAGAGTCCAATCACTAATCAAAATAGCATGCAGGTACCTCGTCCAGAAGTTCAGACCCTGCAGGTTTCGTGCTTCTCCCGCCAAACCAACGAGGATTGACACCCATCAGGCGAGGCAACTTGTTAATTTCCCCTTCCAGCACTAGGGCAGTCAAACCAACTGAACCCTTTGGGGCTCATCGCCCGACTTTGTGTCCCTGCCGTATAATTTAACTTTCTTTCCTGCGTGATCGCGGCGACGACGAGGCGGCACCGAGTATTTCGTGATCAGTCGGCGAGGAGGGTCGCGTTGAGACGCAGGGCGTACAAAAACAGACTCTCTGGCATAATAAGGGAGCGCGTTCGGAAAGATGTACTTACGTCACGGATAGCGTGTAATTATTACGCGTGACGTCATGGATTATAGGTTTTATTCCCGGCCGGCCGCGCGCCCCTCCCGTCTACGGATATGGCCCGGAGATTCTCCCACCCGTCTGCCAGACCTCGCCTGTCACACACAAATAAAATTCCAACGACCAAACTTATTGACGTTCGGTTCGTAAAGCGGAAAGAGCAACTTCCCGTTCCGTTCCCAATCCCTTCCAACTCTTTCCCATTACGCGCGGAGATCTACCGATAAATTCCCGTATTGCTGTGTTTTAATGTCGGTATTTTAAGAACACGGAATTCGACAATGTCAGGAATATAAATAGGAAAACGTTCGGTCATTATTGGTCTCATCTATCTGTGAAGTTAAGGCTGGAGTTTGGGAATTGACTTCAATAAATCAGAACGAATGACTGATAAAACAATCTTAATATTCCACGGACGTTAAGCATCGTTCAAACTGTGGATACGACCGGAAGCGTGGTTTTTCGTCGATATTTGTGTCATTCTTGATTGCAGTTTGTAGACTGATGCGAGGTAGGTGCTTCAAGTTTCTCCATATTCAACTGAAATATATCATAAATGTATACAACAAATCAAATAACCCCTATTGAGTTTTTGTGATTCTGCAAATATCGAGATTAGGTAAAGCCAGAGTAAATGCCCAATTATTCACGTTTATTTTATTCCTGTGTTTTCCAGTAAGTTTTCAAAGAAGTAGTAATACATTAACTGACAATAAACGATAAAAATGTGTGTATTTACCTATTTGGTTTCTTCAAATTCGTTTCTCAAACACTCGTGCTTATTCTTCAAGAGCATTATATTTTGCTTCTAAACAAGATATCATTTGTTTGCACTAGATTTTGTTTAGACTTTTAACCTGCACAAGAAGAAAAACGATATGTAACATGAAAAGTAACGTGTATTTTATGTTGAAAACATAAATTTCCTTTGTGAAAAAGGTTTTCTCAAAATGAAAAATTCACAGTGTTTAGTGAGGCTCACTAAGCAGGATATTATATTTACTATATAAAATGCTCGTGCTTATTCTTCAAGAGCATTATATTTTGTTTCTAAACAAGATATCATTTGTTTGCACTAGATTTTGTTTAGACTTTTAACCTGCACAAGAAGAAAAACGATATGTAACATGAAAAGTAACGTGTATTTTATGTTGAAAACATAAATTTCCTTTGTGAAAAAAGGTTTTCTCAAAATGAAAAATTCAGTGTTTAGTGAGGCTCACCAAGCAGGAAATTATATTTACTATATAAGATAAGATAAATTTATTAAAACTGCAATTGGGGGTAACCCGGTGCCAGTTAATTACATAATTAAGATGTAATATGTAATATACATATATCATATATAACATCGGCGAATACGCAATTACAGTACAAAAGGAAAACATACGAGCTCACACTCTTCTTCAGGCCCTCAAAGACTTCCAATAAAAGGACGAATCCACCAAAACATTGCAGCCTCTAACAACGAAACAACAAAACAAATAGCTGTAGAGACAGAGACACAAATTTTGAAGTGATCTACGCACGGCTAATTTATTGCTTTTTAGTTCGTTTTAATGCCAATTAAGGCCAAAATGAAAGTCAGCCGTCCTATCTCCGAGGAAAATGTTTGTTAAAAAAGGGCTAAACAAGTGAAAAGAAAATTGTGACCATGTTTGCTACGATCACCGTCTTTGCTTTCACCATCATTGCTACTGGCAGCTGTTAACAGATGCATAATTGCATACTTCCGGTAAACGATTAACAAGTTTGATCTTCAATTACTCACTCAAAGCGAATAGCTGTCGCTGTTGAAATGAATTAAAAATCATTTAGTAGGAAAATTTATAAGATTTAAGAAATATGTAATGAATTTTAGTGGATTTCCTCACCCATTTCGCAATATTCGCAAACGTATGAAAGAATACATTCTTAAATTTCTTATAAGGTGTGGTAAATGTGTAAGGATATACTTTTCTTTTCACATGTACACCCCATTTGGTAATAGTTATTCCGGAAATGGGGAGGCTTGTTTCTCGTTTGGGCTTATTGAACATTAAAACTAACTAAAAAACAATAAATTAGCCGTCCGTAGATCACTTCAAATACTGCATCGCTGCCTTCTGGTCGAAGATTCTGGGCATCTTCCACGGAAGGTGCGTGTTTGTTGGGTCGCGGCGCACAGGCCAGTCCACAGCCACACACCAACCAGGCGCGCATCGAGTCAATACAAGATATCACAATAGCAGCGTCGGCGGGCATTTGATTTGTGGCAGCCATAAACATCTATCTCGCCCATCGTGGAAGCTTCCTCCACGACTCCACGCGTTTTTTCAACTCTCCACGCCGACCGTGCTAATGGCGGAACCTTGTAGTTATGACTGAAGACAAATACCGCGTGTATAGATTACGTTTGGTTGAGGCCAAGCAGAGACAGCGATAAAACCAAAGGTAGAACGAAATTAATTAAACGCAACGGAGAAAGAGAAGTGTAAGAGGGTGTATACACGTGGAATGTAACCGGGGGAGTGCAGCAGGTCGAGAATCTCGTGTGACTGCATTGCGCTTGAGGTATTCGCGAAGTGTCAGGCCGGTACAGTCCGCCCAAAAAGTCGCAGCGCCTGGGAAGAGGCGCGTGGCCGGTGACATATCAGCTGCGTCTTCTTCACCTTTGGAACCGGCTCAGCCAATAAGCACACCATGACCACACTGAGGATTGCAAATTAAAATGAGTCAGTAAATATTTGAGAAATGTTAAAGGCATACTAAGGGCAGATTATATTTAACCACGAATCTAATTCAACAGAATCATGAAAAATTTTCAAAAACTGTTCTTTATATTAAAAAAATATATTCGAAGATATTAATACTTGTTAATTTCATTAATAACTGAATATCGACCCTCTGCCATTTGATTCAGTGCTTGTAGTAAGCGAATCGAAAGTAGTGAATCAAAAATATTTTAGGCCGATATTTATTTATTTTTTAATAATAAAACGTTGAGATAAAGATACGTATGCTAATGTGATCCTTTAAACTTCTCTCACTTTTTCCTATCACTGCACAACGCATACGAACGTACATCAAGGGATAATAATATTCTGTTCAACGACAGAAAAACCTGAAGTCACAAGAAACTTGAGGCGGGAACCGACAAATGAAGAACAAATCGTAAGTTCGTTAAACATCCGTTAAACATGCTACAAACAGTCGCATATACGCGGCAAACAAATGAACATCAGAGGCCGCAGCACCGCGGTCGGCCGGTGATCGAGGCAACTTGCCGCGGCACGTCATGTAGGCAAAAAATAAAACACCAAGACCCAAACGAAGGCGGTTGCGGCGATGGTGGCGGTGTATGGTGGCGGAGGCGGCCTGATAGAAAGCGCATAACGAGCAGTCAAAAGACTACCGCCGGCCGCCGTCTTCAAAAGGACAGCTGAGACTGGCCACCGCGAATGATACAGCAATTAAGAACAAGAAAAACACGACGAAATAAAGTTCGTTGTGGAAACGCTCTTCACATCTGCTGAAACAATAATCGAGTTTTGCTGTACGCTGCGGCTGTACACGGTTTATGCAAGGAGCGAGCGAATACGATGCGTGGCGACAGGCAGCAGATGCAACGGGTGATGGCAAGGCAGCACGCGAGAACGGTTAACAAAAGAGAATGTGAGATTGTGAGTAAAGAGGTGGCAGATAACGACAGGCAAATGAAATATCATAGAAAAGAAACTATTCCCTAGCGAATTCAGAAAAGATAGCTTTTATTCTAAACTATGAAGTGCAATTCATTGTCAACAATGGTCATATTGTTAATACGTGTATTTCATTGTTGTTCACTTTATCAGTGTTTTTTTTTTTTTTTTGTTTTTGTATAGCTGGTTGGGTCGCCATCTCAGCTTCCATAACCTTCCGTTCGTCGTGAGTGCCAGAGCCGACCCCCTTTCCCAAATGTTTTCTTTACGTTGCTAGGATGGAGCTCCTTCCCCTTTTCAGCTGCTAAGCGGTGGCCCGTAAGCCCATATCGGCCAGTAATACTTTTTTGCCAAGGTTTTTGCCGTGGCCCTTCCGCTTCCCGTAGCCAGTTCTGGGGGGAGTACCTATGTCTACACAGGGAAGGAAGGGATTTGAATGATGAGACATAGTAGGAGAGGGAAATCTATCATGTCACAACGCACTACGTTCATGCCTTCATTCGAACCTCGAGCCCGGATGTAGCGCGTATTTGGACGCAAGTGTCTTAAACCCCTGCACCACCTACGCCAGCCTGGGATGGAAGGATGAGGGTTGGAAAATTGTTAGAGGTAGTTGCGAGAGATCCATTACGCCACGAATCACAAGCAAACAGATATGCTTGAGGCGGAATTCAAGACCCCTTGACCCTTTCTAGCCAAGATGGACACGCTTATCGTTCTCGCCTTACCAGACTCCCTGTTTTAGTGTTAGAACTCAAATTGGAATCTCTGAAGTAGAAAGATTTATTACGTCAAAATCAGTGAATAAGAGGCGAGTGATTACTGCAATATTTGTAATATTTTACCTCATCAATAACGTCTGGTAATTACTATAAGTTTCAGAAAGGAAATCTAACACCCCATTCCAATTCTTAAGATTTCTTACGTACTTAATGATAATTTTCATGTTCCTTAAATTTTACGCCACCGTCAAATAGCACAATGATTGTGCCGGGATTTACAACAAGTCAAGAGTATTAAAGAGACCATCATATTAAGAGACAATCTCAAACGGCTCGTAGGACAACCTTAGTGGATTTAACGAGATTCTTGTTAAAGGAAGATAGGGACCGGTAGAGAGCATCATTGTCTTTTAAACATTGTTTACACAAAGACGCCGAAAATAACTTAAATTTGGCGCCTAATTTCAAATAGAAATAATTATAATGTTTCTATGTTATAAATTATAGAGTGCACATTTCAAACGTCCCGCGCCCAAGATAGTCTCGATTTCCCCAAATCCCGCGAACTTCAGGGCAGAGAAAAAATAAGCGAAGGTTCAGAGAATAAACGCTTGAAAACTGCTTTGCAACGTGGCTACGAGAGGACGGTCCTGGAGGAGCTCCTGAACAAGTACCAACCGTTACGTTGAACGTAAGATACTGACGGAAAAATTATAAAATTGGTTTCGCCAATAGCAATTTAGAGTATGCAATTTTTAGAAGCACTAGAATCAGAATTACTTTTCAGAAACAATAATACAACTCTATGCCTTTAGAATTATTAACTAACTTACAAATGGAATCAATAATTACAAATGTTCAAAAAACAACAATCGTGTCAGATTGGTACACTCTTAGCACTTTAATGTATACCAAAGAAAGGATGTAGTTGTTTCTGTTTGAGATTAGGAGCCAAATTTGAGTTATTTTCAACACCTATGTGTAAACAAACCGTATTCCTCTGAAGTTGTTCACCCTAGCACATAGTTTACTATTGGATTATTTCTTGCTATGTATTTATCTAGATTGGTTTTATATCGTGATGGCTGTTCACCTGTGCCGTCCGCAAGAGGCCGTGCGCTGCCTGCTGGGCGGGGAGGGCTTCCGCCGCGTGCCTTCGCGGGTCGATAGGCTGACACGCGTGCCTGCTCTGCCGGATTCTCTTCTCGCAGCCACCGAGTCCCAGGCGACGCCGCGTTCAGCTGCCTGACACGTCACTTGAAGGCGCCTGTTGGCACTGCAGTGTCCCTGGCCGGGAGGCCCCACGGTTCGAGTCCCGTAGGTGGTGGATTTTTCAATACTACCTTCGTAGCTAGATAGAATTCGGCCACTGGCTGGAGGAGAATTCTAACGGCCGGCTGCTCTGATCGAAAGTTTGGATTGTTGGAAAGTTGTGGATTGTCAGATCAATTAGAGAAATAACGGAGCGACGCAGATCTTTCGTTCTTCTTCTCTTGTCCCCTCGTTGCCACTTAACCTAGCACATAATGTGTACTACACTATCACACATGTCGGGAGACGGGACGAGAGCTTAGAGCTAGTCCCGACTGTCTGGTGGACAAAGCCGTACTTCATGTAGTACGGCAACAAATCTCACGTTTTAGAGGGGAGGAACACCGCCACTTCCAGGAAAATAACATTCACTATGTAAACGGGACTAATGACCATAATAGTTGACGGGCTCGGAAACACGAAATAATCCTTCAATCGAAAGTTCCTGAACAAGTACCAACCGCTACATTGAACATAAGATACTGACGGAAAAATTATAAAATTGGTTTCGTCAATGCCAATTTACAGTATGCAATTTTTAGAACTACTAGAATCAGAATTACTTTCCAGAAACAATAATAAAACTCTATGTGAATTCGCCTTGAGGATTATTAACACAAATGGAAGCAATAATTACAAATGTTCTATGAGAAAAAGATATAACATTTTTCATATAATATTATTGAATATCTCCAAAATTTCAAAACATTTTCCAATAAAATTTCCAGTAATTTGAATAAACATGTATTATTTCTACCTAATATTTGTTGGCTCTATTGCATTTAGCAGAAATTCAATTTCATTTTCTTGAAACAAGAAGAATTAAACGTAAAATACTTAAGTTTCTCATAAATAAATAAAAATAAAAGAAATATTTTGAGTTATGCATTGAACAATTAGTTACAGAAACCTGAGTAATATAAAAGAGAAGATGAACTTCATTCTAGGAGTACCATGTTTAGAACATGAGCCTTGGATCATGCCTTCTCGAATCATCTAATCTTAAAATAAAAAATCTAGTACATTGAAACGCAAAATATTTTGCTACAGAAAGCTATAATACATGTATTACAACCACATGCACGAGAGCAAGCTTATTCTTTATCCATTCGCCCCCAGTTCATCACATGCGACATCAACCGACGAAAGTACATCAGTTGGCGACAAAGATAAGAACCCGATTCCTGGCACCTCGCGCGTGGAAAAGCTGCACCACTTTCTCGAGAAATCAGAGTGCGGTTGAATGCAGTTACCTGCCGCAAGTGCTTGCTGGTTATTGGGATTCCGTAAGGAAACTTCCGCCAGCAACGATCTTTGAGATTTTATAATCCTCGTCTCTGTATACTATATGGAGCCTTACTTCTACTACACAAATACGAAAAGACAAATGTCATCCGAAAAGAATGACCAGCGTATGTGTCACTTGACCATTATTCATATTTTTAGCATACAATTCAAATAATAAAATATTCAAAATATTAAAGTAACAAAATATTGCGAGGAAAGTGTCACGTATACAGAACATAGATATGCCGAATGTTCCATTATAAGTCGATTCATTCCATTAAAATGGTTTGTTTGTAATATTTTAGCTGGTTAATCATATAATACGTCAAATATATAATTAATTTAAAAAATATATTTTCATTCAGCAACTAAGATCTTAGTTGCTGAATTAGTTGTCAGTTGCGAAAAATTTTACTGGAAATATCGGCGTCGATATGAAATAATTCTGTCGGTGGTTTTTGGCTTTCGCATACTATTTTCTCCAACTTACTGGTCCCCTTGCTCCGCTGCATTATGACGGTTTAATTTCGAAAGAAATCATGAATAAGGCACGATGCTATGTATATTTCAATATCACTTCGTTTGTTATTATTGAAACATAAAAGAAGAAAATGCTAATAATTATTCTCTGGGTGAATCATATATTTAACTTCTATGAATAAGGAATTCTCATCAATGTTAGTCTCGAAGATGATTCTCTTGCAATATTAAAGAACCACGCGTAAAGACTGCATCCTTATATCTCTTCCGAGCTCTCAATAAGACATTTTTATCTCTCTTTTTCTCGCTCCCTCTTTTTCGTACTCCCGGTGAGTACTAATTTAAAATTGTATTAAATTACATCACCAATTTAAGAAAAATATACATACGCTCTCCATCTAAGTTCCATGACATTTCTTTCTAAGCAATTAGTCTGTCTTTTATTTTTCAAAAGGGTCGGAAGGAAAAGACGGGCAAACTTGAGAATGATTCGATTGTTTTAAATAAATAAAAAACGAACTTTTCCCTCCTGTTGAAATGATAGCAACAGTTGAATGTCTGTGATGAGGAAAAAAAACGAAAAAAAGCGAATAAAAATTAGAAATCTTGACGAAGAGAATTCTCCCTGTCTTTAGCTCGTCGCCTCCCCTTCTTTTCTTTCAAGCCTTCTATCTCTGTTCAATCTAATTTCTTCTTATCTGGGGTCTTTTTTTTCGAGCCCGCACTGACCGTACCTCTCCGTTCTTGAAATCGTATCTTATTTGACAGGTCGAGCAGCGCGAGATACGTAGCGCACTCCGCTGCTTTCTTGTTTTGTTTTCGGTGCTCTTTTTTCAGTTCCGTTAATTGAAAGCAAGGGAGACGGGTGGGCCGGGGAGGGGGAGGGAGGGGGCGGGGAAGGGCCGGGGAGGGGATGGCGTTCGCCAGCCTAATCAGCCACGAGGCCTCTCAAGGAGACACGGGGTGGGGCGGGGGCGGGGGCGGAGATGGGAATCGGGAGGGTAGGGGTGAAGGAGGGTACGGTGGCGGGGATGAGGAGGGGGCGTGATGGAAACGCAAGGGGAGGGGAATGAAGGATTTAGTATAGGATGAGTGAGATGCCTGAGCCATGCATGTAGCTTCTTAAATAGCACGCGTAAACAATTGAGAATGCAGTACGTTTCATTTTGTTGGCATGCGACAACTAATATGAAAACGTTTCTTCAGCTATAATTGAGAGAAGAGAAATTAAAAAATAAAAAAAACTTCTATTCATACCAATGTTTTCTTATTTTAATATCACCATAAAAATTATAAACGTAATATGGTGGCTTCTTGAAAACATGAAAGATTTTATTTACTTTAATTTTACCTCGATATAACACAGACAAATACATTTATTTATTTAATCATTTATTTATAATGAATATGGTGCCTCAATCTGTTCTAGTTATTAACGATCCCAGTGCAATTTGCAGGAATTAAATATATCAAAACAATCATAAAATCTGAGTATACAATATATTTATTGTTCGATGTTGCAACTCTTCTTGAAAACTCCATGTTTGTTAAAACTCTTAACATAAAAGTTAAGGATCACTTTCACCATGGATGTTTAAAAATGTATTGTATTATTGTAATACATTTTATTGTTGCAATTGGATACTTTTTCTAAAACAATGGAATATTTAGAATATTATTGTGGGCGCAAAAGCCGGGCATGACGCCGAAAGTTTTGACCGAAGAACATTTTAACTCATATGAACACTGAATAGTAATATGTATCAAAATGCAAGTAAAACTTTTAAAAGAAAATGTTTATATTTGTATCAACTGTATATTAAGAGATTCGACTCCGTCATTAAGTTCATAGTAGTACTAGTTCTTGAATGATTACTATAATATCGATTCACAGCCATTAATACCATCATATTTCCTCATCCATCACCTCATCTTCAATATTAAATAATACATTTTTAGATTTTCATTTTGTCAATGATAGATTTCGAAGATAAGACCTACGACATTGTACATTTGGGGAATAAAGCCGAAAGGAAGACTTAGCAGGGTATTTTAAGTATACGAGTACATTTTATTGTGTTCAAAATTTTATTAGTCCTTTCACAATTCCACATGGTTTTGGTGTTAATCATTACATAAAAATATAAAAAATATTGGCACTAATTACACATTGCTCATGATTCGAATAGCCTTAATGCTCCACTTACCGTATAAACAACAAAACCATGTTGTTTCCTCGAAACATAAATGCAGTGCAATTCATCTGTTCAAAATACCGAGTTGTGTTATTCAGACTTAGCCCGCTTCGCTAAACAGAAAGTAAATAAACCCGACGAGCGACACGACACCGCGTCCCCATCCATCGCCGCGCATTTTCTTCTAAGATTTCCCAGTGCAGCGCCTCAACCGCAGTCTCAAGTATCACGCAACCTGTAATTTCCCGCGAGTCTCGAACCCCCAAAACATTAGTGAAACGGAAGAGTAATCGATTTTGACGACACGTCACGAATACGTCTGACCTCACTCCTATAACCTAATCACGCACGCTGGCGAACACCGCCGCCGCCGGCACCGCCGCCACCGCCGCCACCGCCGCCCCGCCGTCGCCTCCCGCGGCGTCGTTCGCTTGTCCTCGCGGTGATCCCTCGGTCTTTCTGGCGGCGGTGGCGGTGGCGGTGGCGGTGGCGGTGGCGGTGGCGGTGGCGGTGGCGCTGGCGGTGGCGCTGGCGGCGGCGGTGGCGGTGGCGCTGGCGGCGGCGGTGGCGGCGGCGGAGGTGGAGGTGGCGGCGGCGGCGGTGGTGGCGGCGGCGGCGGTGGTGGCGGTGGCGGCGGTGGTGGCGGGTGGCGGCGGTGGTGGCGGTGGCGGCGGTGGCGGCGCGATCTCCTTGCTCTTCTTCTGTTCGCTTCGCGATGCCCCGACTCTCTTCTCGACATCGGGCTCAGAGGGCGCGTACGGAAGTCTGCGAGGACAATGCAAGCATTTCTAGAGCCTCCTTTACAGATGTAGTGTTTCGGACCAACCATTCATTCATTCGTTCATTCATTGGCGTAAGTCTGTCGCTATTTGTGTTGTACGGCATTTTTTCATGTGTTTATTTTTTATTTATTTTCGATTTATTGTAAATAAATTCACAGTAAGAGTCGTAAAAAGCAGACAACTTCAATAATAGTGAGTGTTTGTGTTGGTTAACTTAATGTTAAAGTAGATAAGTTTTAGCGCTAATCACTTGAAATCGTTATTGACACATAATCAAAGAATCCAAAAAAATATTTTTGGAATAGTCCTTTCTTCATGGAGAACCAACAATATATAATATTATTTACGTTATAAATATATAATAATCCATTTAAATTACGAGGATGAGTAGTATTCAAGCATGGTAGGAAATTACGAGGAATAGCATAGTTGTTCAATTCGTTTTGGTCTCCTGAAAAATTACTGTTTGTGAGATTCGAAGTATGGTTTCATAGGCGTCGATAAACACAAAAAATGATATACCCAAGACTGAACCTTGAGGCACCCCGCGAGCCGCCGTTTGTCCGCGCAGACGCGCTCTCGGCCAGCGTGCGGCGCCCGCCTCCGCCGCCGCGGCGCTCGTGTTGTTCCCAATCTAATTCCGTAGTCGCGGTACGTGTGCCGCGACTCTCCGCCGCTCCCCGCCGCGCGCCTCCCCGCCCCCGGATGCCGGCTACTGACGCCGATGCCGAATGGCAGCCGCCCCGCCCCGCTCCGGGCCCCGCGGCCGCCTCCAGACAAGCCTCGCCATTCAACCCGACAACCAAGAAATAAGTTCCCTCTCCTCCTACGCCCCCGCCGCCGCCGAAGCCGTCGGCGGCGCTCGTGGGTTGAAGAGCGGCGGAGGCGGCAGCTGAGGGAGGTGGGACGCGATAGGAGGAGAGGAGTGATAGGCATGGAAGACGGTGGCGGCTATGCGAAGTTTGCGTCTATGAAGATGTGGAAGAGTTAAGAATGGTAGGATGACAGTGGTGGAAATGGGAGCGGTGAGTAAAGATATTAAATGGCAATTGTATGGAGTTGAAGGATTCGTGATGCCGGTTTTGACAGTCGACTAGCTGGGCCAACGCAAGAACTATGTAACTGGAAATACGGACCGAATGCGATGTGGTTGCGGCAGTGTGGCTGGGGTTATATGAATCAATTGAAGAATGGCATGGGGATGACAGTTGAATAGTTCTAATTAATTAAATAATGTGCTGTAATTCAAATGTGGAAACAAGGGCTATGATAGAATTGTGATACGATACTCAAACAATACATCCTGATGGTGATGTGAAGGGCATGTGGGTACCTTGAAGATATTGAAGACAACGAAGTTAAACGTTGAAATCGTAGTGATGCTTGTGTAAGCCGCGGGGGGAGGGGGGGTCGCAAAATACGTGGGCATGTCGGTGAAGTAAGAATGATAAGAGACTTTGAGCATAAAGTGTATTGAAATTTGAACAATTACTGCTATTCACATTTGAATATCAAAAGATATGTTATACTATAAAGTTAATAGAAAACCCTTGCCGAACGCTCTTAACCTATTCACGTGGTAAATAAATGGTTTAATAGAGATTTAAAAAAATTAGAACGAATAAAAATTTTGGCAAAACTCTGTCGTATTTGTCCTGAGAATAAGTTCTATTGGCACATTACTAAATTAACATTACACTGAGATAGTAATAATGCAATAGGTTGCGAAAGTTGGAAAACATGGCGTTAGGACTTGAGAATGAAGCTCCGTTGACATTTCACGGAATAGCGGTCGGTCACTAAACGAAGCAGCAAACAAGAGTAACATGCAGTAAGATTCAAGACAGCAATTCTGCACTAGGATGGCGATGGCAGAAACACGACCTGCAACAATAGCAAAGTTAGTGGAGTAAATCAGGGAGAGCAGGTACTGGGGATGGTGACAATGATGAAGGCACCGCGACTAAATTGCAAGCTTTTTCCTGCTTCAACTGCTTCCTCCAATGTTGTCCTACCAAATGAACCACCTCTCATCATTCAGTCAGAACAGATCGTGGGAGTCCCGCAGATCCAGTTCCACAATTTCCCTGTTTATGTTTATTTCTATTTGCCAAGCAGTCACATTGTGAATGGTGTATTCATTTTTGAACCTCTATAAAGAATCTGCATTTATCGTCGAGACTTTCCCGTCGTAGCAAGGATTCTTCAAAATTCATTTCGCATACTGTTTGGCAAAGTTGTTACAATTACTACATGATAATTCGCAGCCGGACGTGAGTGTGCAAGAATGCTGAATGAATGATGTAGTCGTGGGAGTGTACCTAAAACGACGAAAAAGAACTGCGAGTTTACACGACAGCACTCTTGTCCCTCTAATCCGCAACATCACAAGACAAATTCTTGTGTCGCAGACGCACTGTACGAAACATGTTGGCACGAAAGTTGATTGTGAAATGTGTTAGCATGTAGTGTGAAAAATATGTTTCCTTTCTTATGCAATTATCATTCTTGATATTTTGTTTCGCCAGTGTTAAAACTCTTTTAAAGGCATTTTTTATCTTTAATAAATACGTTTTAATTATTTAATTGACTGGTTTCTCTACTCACTGTGACTTTGCAAACAAATGAATGTGCTAAATATCTTACTTCCACTTGGAATAGTAAATTATATATTCTTCCGCCTCGTTGTCGTCTGGTTGCCAATGAAACTTTTGAGTGTTTCTGTGTTCTTTTACCAAAGATTTTCACTTTTGTACAAAATATTTAAATGACTATTTATTTAACGTCAAAAAAATTAAAAATCGTGTGACGTCGTATGATGACACGTGCAGTACCACATGAATTCGAAGTCGCGTGCAATACCACCTGAAATGATTTTTTTTTCGATTAAATAAATTAATATTTGATTAATTTCAGATTGGAATTTTGAACCTTCCTCCGAACCGCAATCATCACAAAAGCTTGGTATCAACGGAGTACTAATTTCCAACCCGTCAATGAAAAATATATTTCCCACAGCCTTCTTATTTGTATTCGTCTTCACTTAAGAAGATTGCTTGGGGAATTTATTATAACATTCCAAACATTTTGCGTTACGGGACATTGGCGTCAGTTGCCAAAAATTCTAGTACAAACGCGTAAGAGTAGTAGCGCCGTATAAACTCTCCAAGCGCCAATTATTCCTCCTGTAAACGACTCCGGAGGTAATTGTCAGGTATCAGAGGTTACAACGGGGGCACAGGAAGTGGCAAATGGCGAAGTGAGGGAGTAGGCATTAGTGTAGCATAAGGGTGAGGAAGCTGCGACGCCTTACCCCTTACGGGCAAATACAGCAACGGACAGTGTGACGGCGATGGTGATGTGTCAGCTTTTGGTGAAGTGGCAATGAGTTATTAGGGCTAGAGGAGAAGTACAGAAGAAAGATGTAGGTTTGCAGGACATAGGATACGGTGAAGAATGTGGTGAGTGGGTCGGAAATGTGCGATGTGGTAGTGGAGGAGAGGAAGAGGCGAGAGATGGCTACAGGAAATGAGAGGGGGAGAGGGGAGCAAGAAGGTCGACAAAACCATAGGCAGAGTGTTGGATAAGGCGCGGATAGGATAACAAGGTCGCGGCACGAAAGGTGCAAAGGGAAAGGAGGCTAGAGAGTCCTGCAACTATTGGAAAAAGTTGAGGGCGAAGGAAAATCGGAATGAAGGGGGATGCAATGTTGGGATTGCATTTGGGGAAAAGAGACATCATGAGTCCGAAAGAAATGGAAAAACGAGGTGTTGGGACACTAGAGCAGCATCAAAGAAAAAACTTCTCGTTTATGCTGATCACTAGTAATTATATAAATATTTTGAGTGAATATTATTTACAATGTTAACTAATTATTTGTGGTTGATTTTAGTAAAAACGAGGTGGTAACAGGAGATAAACAGTCAGGTAATGTTGAAAGCGGACAAAGAATATGAGCAGATAACAGGAGTACTACAAGAACAACGAAGAATAGTTGGCAAGTGTGGAGGAATCGGGTAGAGGAGGGGAAGCTCTCGAATGGCGGAAGAGGCAACTTCGATCCGGGACGGCAACACCAGAAGAAAGCATTTGGTGCTTAAATGAACAGGGTGGAATGATAACACTAAGGTGATCTTCAGATTGGTCTTCGGGTCGGAGGGGGGTCGGATGGTGGCGGTGGGAAGCACGGTTGGGAAGTTTGGGAAGACAACGGGTGATTGGGGGTGTATGTGGATGAAGGTAGGAGGTGGTTACAGGCTGGCTGTGTAAAGAGGGGTGTGACTGTGGAAGATTTTGGGACACGAATGGTGGTTGTTGGTGGCGTTGGATGAAGGCGACGGGGTAGTGGGAAGGTGGCTATGGCGAGAGTGGATGGTGGTGGGTGGTTTCGTGAGTCAGTGGCTGTAGGCACAAAGGGTGGTGTGGTGAGAGGAGGCATTGAACAAAAAGGTTGGTTGTGGGTGTATGTGGATGAAGGTGAGTGGTGGTGGTAGGCTGGCTGTGTGATGAGAGGTGTGACCATAGAAGAGTTTGGGACACAAAGGGTGGTTGTGAGTGGCGTTGGATGAAGGGGATGACAATGGGAATGTGGATGTGGTTGGCGGTGGGAGGTTTAGGATACCACGGGTGGTTGTGGGTGGCGTTGGATGAAGGAGATAGCAGTGAGAAAGTGGCTGTGGTTGGCGGTGGGGGGTTTCGGAAACGGCGGGTGGTTTTGGGTGGCGTTGTCTGCAGGTGAAGTGCCGTGGGCACACGAGGTAGATGAGAAAATGCCTTGCACACGAAGGTCGGGTGTGGTGGATAGGAGGGAACTGGCGCTGGCCGAGGTCGAGAGGGGGCGGGGTTGCCACCGGTGGCAGCAGGGGCGGCGACAAGCGTCCGTGGAGGGGAGGGCGGGTGTCGGCGGACGATAGGCGCAGTGCATCACGGGCCTTTCAGGAGCGCTATTGACGGCGCGACGCGACGCGGCGCGGCGCGGCGCCGCCTCCGGGCCATCGCGTGCCCAACCGTCCGCCGGCGGCCGTGGGCAGGGCTGTCTCCGCGAAGTAATAACTTCACCGCGCTTCGCACACTGTCGGCGCCATGGCCTCTGGCGCACCGGTGTTCCTGGCAGCGGGCGGGAGGACAGATCCACTCCAATATTTTAAAGGTCACTAGATTCCGTTTATAACGATGTTCAGAAGTCTCTTGCATTTAAATCGTTAAAAGCGGACATCACTATTCCCGGAATTATGGAAAGTACAAAGTGGGAATTTAAATTATGCGTGCGTAATTGCATGAAACATTTATATAATGCTTTTATGTATAATACAATTATTTCCGGTTTAATTAAAACAGGGTAACATTAGAAACTATACTTCATTTGCAGTTTCTACCGTTAAACCCGGCAAATTTCATACTTGGCATCGTTATAAAGAGAATTTACCGAATAATTGTTTTCTACACTCTCTTAATATTTAATAATTGACTTATTAATTAGACTAAACTTGCCCAAAAGTATCTTTCGGGAAAGGCCTATATCGGGGCTGTTAACATTAGAGAAGTTTTAGCTTCTTTCGAAGGCGAAGAACTCAATTACGAAACAGAATAAAAGAGAAACGATTGAATAATGTTATAATTTGTCTCACGCGTCAAGTTTTGCAGGACCTTCTCAACCTAGAGGAATGAGTGGCCATATTTATTGAAGCCAGTGACCATTGCAGGACAGTCTTTGGTACAATCAGGAATTACAAAATTGGTAGGATGTAGTATAGGTTCGTATAATTCAGAACTGCTTTTGTTAACATGTTTGTAGCTTTTTTCATGTTGAATATTTTACTATTTTTATTTTTAGAATGCAATATTGAATTTATAAAAGGCTACGACAAACGACATTTTTTTCATCTACCACAAGTACCTTGTTAACTTTAATAAATCGATTTAAATAACTAAAATTCTGAAACCACATTTAAACCTCATTTCATGAATTTCATGTGCCCTCCAATTTGCCTGAGACGCCCTTTCTCATCACTGCCCATGGAAGGTGATCATTCCTTCCCGTAACAGACATAGCTTCTAACGAGGTGGCGCCGATGTCAATATGTTCAATCCGGAAATCAACAAGAACACCCATATTAGCTATCAAGACATATTTCAAAATGTCTCTAGTTCCCTTATGCTCTGAGATTTATAATTTTATTAACTGAACCGAGAGCATGGTGTGGTTTTCATTAGAATCTCCCTTTCCTACTTCCAATCAAATTTTATAAATTTACACTTCGTTCTCAGAAAATAAATATTTACCTACATATTTACACTTCAAGTACAGAATAATAATATAAATAACTGCCACGTGAAGTAATTTCAAATGCCACAAATGTCAAGTAATATGAAATCTTATAGATAAATGTATCACAACTGCAAACTATTATATAAATATTTAATTACCCTAATAATATTTGTAACTCATTGACCTCCTCACTTAAAGGTCTTCTTGTCAATAAAATTGAACATTTGGTCAATTTTCCACTCGATATGCTCGATAATTTATACGTAATTATAGGAAGAGCAATAGTAATTTCCTCCTATCCTTTACACCTCTGTGTTCTACATTTCTTATTCAATAATGATCATCAGAAACTTTAAATTTATTTTCTTGCATGAAAAATTATTTTTCAACACAAAACAAAATCACATCAATTTCGAAGGTTCACTTTTTGCCTTGAACAAACGATACGAGTGTAATACAATAAAATACATTTGTATTTGGGGCAGTTTGAATAGTGCACCGAAATGAAAGAACGATTTGTTCCTGATAGAGACACACAAGCAGCATGCGCTTTCCTGCCTGTCACGGTCAAAATATGCGCCTATAGTAGTTTACTTGTGCTGCAATTCATAGCAACAATGGGGCCGTGCCCAACAATGGACGCGGGGAAGTACCGTGCAGCGCAGTGTCCAGAGCGAGCAGATCAGGGGGCCTGGCGCGGTGCAGTGAGGCGGGGAAGCGCGGGGAGGGGAGGGGAGGGGACGGGTGGGGCGGGGCGTGGGTGCCGGGGCGTGAACGCATGGCGGAAGCGGCAGGACGTCGCGTCGCGCGCAAACGGCGCGGACTATTGTTGCGTTAGACGCGGTCGTTTGCAGGCGGCGATGGAGCTCCCGGGCCTAATAGCAGAGGCCCTGGACGCCGACGGCCAATCAAAGCCCGCGACTGCTCATGCGAGAGAGGAGAGCGCCGGGGACGAAGCGTGCCAATGGCAGCGAAAGGTACTTCGCGCACTGCCAATCAAATAGCGAACTGGGTCAAGTCACGAAGGAACCGGAAGCAATGCTTGTCTGTATTTTAAAACTTGACGAATTTTAAATTATTTTGTTTTCAATATAAATGAGATTTCTTAAACGGAATAGAATATTCATAACGACTATTTTTATTTCCTAGACTCACATATAATGACAACCTACTCGTCCAACTGCATTTTTTTCCGACAGAAATCAAGGTCTTCTCGTTATTAGAAAAAGGACACAGTTCATATAACATTTTCTATTCATCTTGCTAATTGTGACACGTCTTACAGGCGTGTTAACTTTTTCACTTCAATTCTTTGAATGCTTTCATTACTTCATGTATTTAGTGGAGTATGTAACTTGATATTTATTTTGAATTTAGTTTTACATAAATATGTGTGAAATTATATTTTGAATATTAAACAGACTTTTTTTTAGAACAATGCTCAATGCGAAGGCGTGATTCACCATTGTAGCCCTAAAACCTTTCTTTTCAAATAGTGCAAAAGAGCTTCACAGACTTCCACGCTTCTAACATTTTTTTTCCATTCTACTATTTTTATCTATATTTATTTCTGGCTTACATCTTTGCCCTGGGAATATCGGCGTATCTACTCATCTCATGCTACTTCGTATTTTCCTCCAAAACGATATACTTCCTCACAACGGATTTCTTTGTTCTAACTGAATGGTTTTCTCGGATCATTTTTTCTTCCTTTTCACTGTCTTTTCTCTGTAAATCACAAAATATTTTCTAGGTTCTAAATCACTGAAGCATTATAATACGTTTAATTAAAAGACAATTCTGAGCCTTCCATTTTGACAAACCAGGAGTGCTTCGTGTGTAATATCGAATCTGGATTGAAAGAGATGTGTCACTTATTACTACAAACTATAAATAAAATTATGATTAAATTAATATCAGCAGAGAATGTCTTCAAAGAAGAAAATGAAGATTAATTTTAAGAAAGATTTTCAGACAACGAGGTTTTTGTACGATGGATTTAACGTAACTACAGAAATGTGTATCTTCTATACATTTTAGTCCATTTGAAATATTCAAAGCTCTTGTTTCTTTTATCTCAGACTTTCTTCATACATTCTGCATGAATAAATGTACAGGGAGCGAAAACTTAATTCGTTGTAAATTTCTGTCAAATGTTTCTACACAATATATCATAAACACGATCACAGACCTGTCAGCCCGTTCCGGGAAGTGACGAAGAATGTGCTGGCAGATGGAAACGATTCGCCAGCATGAGTTGCAACGAGTGCACACAAAGAATCCAACGACGAGATATGCAAAGTAGGACCCACCGTTTTGGAGTCTGTTTCTTCGAACGGAAAACACGCGAAAGAACATTCGTTCGTGGTTCCACCGCATGAAACTAGCTTTGCCTGTCAAAACGCAGCGACTATGAGGAAAATGAAATATACGCTCCACATAAACTCTACTAAAATTTTACTGTCCTTAGAAAATGCAGAACAAGTTATAATAATGCATAACAATTAGAGAAACTTTTTACTCCATATCCAACACAGTCAGCAAATATGTTTCGGTTTCACATAACAAGAGTGCATGAGAAAAGCTATTTTAATGAGTCAAAAGTCTATCGAATCAACTTAATATTTTCTCCACAGACACGGTGTCAGGATAGTGAAAAATATTTGTGTGGTACATAACCTTTAAAACCCTCTTCAATGCCTATTACTTCAACACCTATTTATTGTCTTCTTTCTTTATTGTTCTTGATGAATTACTGAGGGTTTGTACCATAATTTGTTAAAACTTCGTAAAGAAGGCTTCCTAACATTATTGTTTGGTGGAATATTCATTCAAAGACAAAATAAATATAAAATTGAATGTAATACACATTATAGGGATTACGTATGTGATTTAGGAAACTGAACTTCATTACATTTAACCTGATTCGTGATTTATATTAATATTAGAATTTTTTAGTGGTGTAAATCGTCGACATAACATCAAGGCGGGGTCACTTTCGAATTTTGTTTGTTTTCTTATTAACAATTCGATCACGAGATAAATGATACATTTTGTCAGAAAATTTCTAACAGAAAAAATCGAATTGCTAATTTTTTTGCACAAGAATAGTCCAATGGAGCGAAAAAACTAATAACGTCAAGTAGGAGTTTAACACCGAATTCGCTAGTACTATTAAACATTTCATTTGCAATCTGATTGCATTATTATAAACATGTTAACTACTCTTGCAATTTTTAAAACACCCGTTAACATAAGTAAAATAGTTATTTATGAAATAAGTATCATAAGACACCTTGGTATTGGAGAATTATCAAACGAAGCTTTTAGGCCGAGCTTGATAACCATTCGGTTGTTGTAATAGGATGTTACGATACGAATATTGTATAATGCTTTATCCATTTTGCAAATTTTTTAATGTACTCCCATTTTCATTCAAAGTTAACTAATCATCCTGTAAAAGATGTCTGACTGATGTGATAGTTCTTCACACTTCTGTTCAAATATGTCTTAAATTACCAAACTGATCATTGTTAAAAGTGGATCGTGGATTATTACTCGTAGATCGCTTGGGTTGTAAAAACTCGTATTACGACACAGATCTCAGTTTCGTAAAGTTTAACATTGTATAATCAAAGTGGATAAAAAAATATTACGCTTTTATTACAGTCAACTATTCGCATTGCAATCCGATCAAAATCGCGCCTCCTTTGTCCGTAAGATCCACGGCCGCTTCGAGAGCTCGATTTCAGTGCTATCGGCGAGGTAATTCACGCGTCGACGCCCGTCCTCGGATGAAGCTGTGCGAAAAGCTGCCCCACGCGGGAGAGGCCAGTTGGGCAGGCGCTCACTGGAGGCGCTGCGGTCGTCAGACGCTGGTAATCTCCCTCAAGGAGAGAGCAGCACTAAGCAGATTACGATACGTCGAACGCGGCGCCGCGCCCGCACGCTGGGAACGCGGGGCACAGGAGCCAAATGGGCCCTTCTCTTAGCGCTTTTAAATGCTTTATTTTTTATTTATTTTCATTTCTTTTTTATTTATTTTTATTTATTTTTATTTATTTTTATTTATTTTTATTTATTTTTATTTATTTTTATTTATTTTTATTTATTTTTATTTATTTTTATTTATTTTTATTATTTATTTATTTATTTGAATGAAGAAATAATCAAACCACTGCAATGCCAGTGTTAATGTTTATTAAAATATTAGTACCCAAAGTCAACTTTCGGGAACACTTTTCCATCTTCAGTAGGTTATCCAAGCAACGTATATTCGGCGTACATACGGTGCACAGAAGAGGGCTGCTGTGTGGAGGGAAGAGACGGACACAAAGCTCTTGGTTTCTCAGAACCAGTGCGGTTACGACCCAGTTCCACGATTTCGCATTCCTAGATCTGCGGAAACATTGAGCATGTTTTCCTTTAGGAAGCTAATATAATCTTCTCTGTCGAAATGGTGCAGTATGTAGAAGATCATTACAGTAAATATTTTATTTCCGAGAAATGCCATTTCACACACCACAGGAATTTGCATGAAAAGTTTAATGGAGGGGATTTTCTGATAGCTTGGGTTGAATTCCTCGTGAATGATTTGTATTCTTTATCACATGCGCAATGACATTCAGAAATGATGCTTTACAATGCATTGCAACCAGTCGCTGACATTCTCGGCACCTAAATAAACTGAAAGTAAATGAACATGTTAATTAGCAATTCACAGGAATTTCTTAGTGAAGTGTTTCAGCACCAAGACATTTTGAAAAATTACCTTCCAGGTCGCATCTCAATGCACGACTCATGTTCCTGAGTTCAATTTTTTTATAGTACAAACGTGCATGAAATATCCAACTAAAATTCTCAGAATAGAAGGATGCTTCTAACATTATAGTTGATTCTTCGCGATATTGAGAGATTACAATGCGTTTATATTCCATAGTGCTTTAAAAGTATTGATTGAAAGAAAAATGACAAATACGACACTTAACAAATGTTGAGCGAATGACAATTTTCTGGTGGCATATCAATTGTAAGAAAAGAAACCTCCTGTATGATTTGCCTATACAAAGAAAACAACACAACCTGCAGCGAAAATGCTGTTAAAATAGAAGTAGAACCAGAACGTCAGAAAGCTGTGACAATTTAGCGAATATAATTGTATACTTCCATATCGAAGGAAAACCGTGAGTCACAGGCAAAGATGGCTCAGGGCATCAACTGATGTCACAGCAGTGCCTTTGAACCGGGAGGTCCTAGAGTTCGAGTCCCGACGGTGGCAGGATATTAGACAGATGCACTAGACCAAATTCAGCCGCTCCCTGGAAGAGAATTCTAGCGACTGACGGCTCGGATCAGAAAATGAATTCTCATATCAATACCAGGCCAGAGTAGTACCCTAAGAAATGGATCACGGACTTCGCGCGATCTATCCTTCCTCTTCTTTGTCTTATTCTCACCCCTACATTCACACATTTACACTTACGTGCACGACACTACCACACGCCGGGGGACCAGTGGGAGATTAGAGCTTGCCCCGGCTGGGGCGGTGCCACGCTGTTAGAAGATAACTGGCTGGGGAAAGTCCCTTCAAGTCGACGTAGTTCGGCGACAGATCTCGCCAGACAGCGATCACCACCACATCCCGTGATAAATAATGCACTACACTTACAGGAATAATGTCCTAAGCAGCTGACGCGCCCGGAACCACTAATCAATTAATCAATCAACAAATCACGATTTCTCTTACGTGTATGGTACTATCAATCAAATACTGTCTACTCAGAAAGAGTCAGGTTGAAAAAATGTTCACCATCGTCATATCAATTACATTAACAGATGCTTCTTGTGTTAATTTGCTCAGGAACACTTCGTATCTGCTCAGCAGTGTACGAAAGATTTCTCATCGTCTGTAACGTCCAGAAGATTGGTCGCTTAGTGAGTCGAATCTCTGAGAATAGTTCTAAGAATTGCCGAAGAAACAGTCTACTATTTTTTAATATAAACGAAAACAAATATCAAATTTGTGAATTAACGTATTTGGAGTGTAAGTTACGACAGTTCTGCAATCGCGCCCCTTTTTAGACCGCCAGAATTACAGCGCGACAGCCAGACTTGAGAAATGCAGTGCAATCGCTGGCCACAAATGACGCTAATGACCTTCTGGGTCTTCAACCGCGCTTCAAGTATTGTGTATATGTGTACATATATACATATATATGTATTATGTATGTGTATATTTAGTCTTCTGAAATGGCTCATGGGCATCATACTTCCCGTGCTGTGGTCTCCGGGTTCGATTCCCGGTCGAGGCAAAAATATAGATGTAGCTTTCCTTTCAAATCGTCCCACTTTCTGTAGCTGTGTGACGAAGAAAAGCTCAAGTAGGCGGATGTTACTAGTTACGGTGAATAGAATAGGTCATGTTCACCTCATGTCACTCTTATCCCCAAGCATGGGAATATAACTAGGCCCGGGCAAGGGGGACACCAGTAGCTGGCCGGTGAAATCGGACTACCGACCCAAAACGTCAAATACATACAATACATGTATAATTGCGATGAAATACATGCTGCGACGAAACCGAAAAATTACAGACTCTTTGTACGGAAATCTGCTCTTGTGAGGCTAAAATGTTAAATGATTTACTTATTGCTAGACATCGGATGTTTAGGCACTAAAAAAATCGTCTTTTAGGAGCCTAAAAAGGCACTGAAAAAGTCAAGAATAAGGAGGGAAAAGGTACTGTCATAAGTTACAGAATAAAATGGAAAATTGTAATTTTTGTCTATATTATTTTGTAAACTTAAATGCACAAAACCAGTTCGTATATTTTAATGTAAAACTAGATTTACATATTTACAACTCTTCTACATTTTATTCTTAATAGTTTCCATTAACCAGTAATATTTACATACTACCAGTAACGTTTCAAAGATCACAATTTCAAATTTGCGACGACTGAAAGACAAAATCAGTTTGAATGCGGAAAAGGATATCTAAACGGTGAGACTGGCATATATTTTAGCAATCCAACGCTAGCAACACTGAAACCTTCTGGGAATTTATATTTATTTCCACTTAAAATTTTGGTTCCCTCGGCGTATTGTCAATCGTCCATGTTCTCAGATCATGGCTAGTATTTGTGAAATAGGGAAATGGAGAAAAATCAGTTGGTGTACTTTCAGGAATTCTCTCGTAATTTTAAATTTCAAGACGTGAATTGAAGGTTTCGTAATGAATGGTCACGTTGGACCATCGCCGATTTTCCGATATTTTTGCATTGTATATAAATATACTAAAAAAAGTCCTAAAAAAGGTATTTATACAAAAAATAGGCATTTATGCTAAAATAAGCATTATAAAACTTCGTCGTATGTCATAATTTGTCATGATTCGTGGACATATATTATCAGCCTTTAAACAAGTTCTCTAGAAAAAAATAGGCATTTCCCTAAACATCCGATGTCTACTTATTGCCAACACTAGGGCACCAGGGGAACACCCTGGTGCGTTGTTTCCGCCTGAAATGACACCTGCCGTATCAAATGTGTCGAATTGTCTGTGTATGTGGCATGGCCCTCGTACGAACTCCGTTTCCCGACACTTGCGTCCCCGCGTAGCCGCCTTGCCGGCCACTGTGAGGCGGGGCGGGGGCGGCGGCCGGAGATTCGTGGCTATCGGGTTGCCGCGATCGCCGACAGGCGCGGTGCGAAGCCTGTCACCCTGTCAGCTTTCTCATTATTACGGACGGGATTATAATAGGCATTAAAATTCGTGCCTTTGTACATCGGGAAGGCGCGGCCGAAGGGGAGCCCGGCGCGGGAATATGCATAACCTGATCCAATACCACCACAAATCGACTCGCCGAGATTACCGCGTCCTCTGCCTGACTGACGGAGCCCGCTCGGAGACAAAAAAGTTCTTAATTCCGCCCTGTCTCGTTCACGCCGCGCGACACTGCCGCCGATTTCCCCTCTGGCGGGGTATTTACGAAGCACCAATTACCTTGCAGTTGGCGGCGGCGGCGGCGGCTGTGACAGAAGCGGCTGACGACGTGGAGGCTGGGCTGGAGTCGTGCGAGGATGCCTTCCCAGAAAACCTTAATGAGCAATATAGGTCAATCAGTCGCGCGCGGGAAAAAAGGTTTATAGGAGAGTGTCACGAAAGCGCAGGCTGGCGCAGTGGGAGTGGGATGACGTCGGCGAGACGGCGCGGGCGACGGAAGCAGTGATGGTTGCGACTGCGGTGGTGGTGGTGATACCTACGATGGTGGAAATGGGTCATCATTGTTACTACTGAGGCCAGTAAACCTCTATACCGGTACTCTATACTAAACCTCTATACTACCGGTTATAGTTGTCGAAGTCTGACAAAGAAGATGGAAGGCCAGTTAAGTTGGTGATGATCGTATTTGTTGTGCTATTGGTAACTGAGACGCATATGCAAGGTGAGGCGAGAATGCAAGAGGATGGGGAACTGATGTTGGACTGGTGGAGATGGTGATGATTGTCCGAATAATAAAAACAATAAATATGGAGGTGATTATAATGCTAATGGAGATGGTGCAAGACGAGTTGGTCGCCACGTTGATGTGGGGATGGTGTCGGTGATGAAGGTCCGAAATCGGTGACATCGTGGAGAGGCAGGAGTGGGGTGTTTGAGGATATGGTGCGAGTGCGACGCGATGGTGGTAACTCAAAATCAAGAATATTATAACAGTTGCATGTCGGTAAAGATGAGTAACGGCAGAGATGATGGATACGAAGGCAGTAGTAGTGATCCAGCTTCAACTGCCATCGCGCCAATGGTGGCCTGCGTCAGAAGTGGCAAAAACGAAGACTAACCTTGAGCAGCTGTGATTGGACCTTCGGTGGCGGTAAAAGCAGGCTGGAGTGATGGTTGCTGTGGAGGTTCTGAGAGCAGGGTCTGAGGAGATGGCGGAGGCTGTGTCCGAGCTGAGGCTGCACGCGACAACGACCGTCCGTCATTGCTTCGATTGAGGCAAATGGGGGCGGAAGGCAGCTCGAGCTACAAATGTGTCCCCGCTCGCACACCGAAAGAGAAAGGCGGAGGAAATTGCCGGCTGCGCGTGTGTAAAAACTACAAGAGTCACACGAAGATGGTTGGAACAGGGTCGGTTCTCTTTTGTTATAATCATCCTCAGGTCATGACAATCTCTGGCCTCAAGAAAGGAGTTATTGTTGGGATTTGCTTCATAGAAGTCAATTAGGTTTCTGGGAATTAAGGAGAGACCTCTTTTGTTTCCTGAAAATCGGTTATTATTTCAACATCCTGTTCCTACTGGTTTGTAGTCGAAATTCCTAGATAACGAGCAATACATTTGTTTTAGTGAAATGCATTTTTTTAAACTTGTAGAAAATACGTCATCAATATTTATGGAAATGAAATGTATTTAACCTACTTGTTTGCCCTATTAGTACCCCCAAAAACTAAAAATAAAATATTTGCTTTAGACGTTCTTGTTTTGTCAAAATGACAGTTAGTTTTATTGAAAACTGTGTGTCAGAAAAGTCTCTCAGCATCGACCCGAATCAGGATTTCCTAATAAAAATTGCATTTATGTTGGTAGCAACCAAATCACTGAGAAGTGAAAGGGACAACACTTACAAAACTTGTTATGATTGTAATGAGAAATTTTCTTTTGTTACAAACTGTAGTTCGTGCAACCAACAATTTTTTCTATTGCTAACATTCTTACCAGCAAAGTGCTACTGCGGAGAGACTTTCTGGCACACTGTATAAATCGTCTGTCAACCAAATTGACTAGGACCTTATAAAACATTTACATTTCAAACGCCAAATTAAGCACGAAGAAGAGAATAAATCTTAGCGAAAAAATAAAATATTTCTGTTATTCGAGGAAACTTTTCAGGGCTTGAAAGACCTTATAAGCTCCCCTGCCCCCGCACATCCGCTCTGGGGTCGCGGTCTTCGCTGTGTGATTCCCACATCAGGCGGAGCGTAGGTGCCCCTTTTTGAAAATGAAAATACGGCGCTGGCGGAGGCGACGGCCAGGTGCGCGGGCGGGGCGGGGCGACGGCGCTGCCAATCTGGAGGAGTAGCGCTGGCGGGCGGCGCCGCGGGCGCGGGCGGCGTGGGCGGCGCGGGCGACCGGGCCAAAGTGAATTACGAGGCGGTTGCTGTCGCGCCTGGGCAGAGCACCCGGCGTCTTCGCGACCGCCGCCAGCCGCAGGCGGAGGCGGCGGCGCCTGTGCCGGAAGCGAGGACGATGGCGGAGAAGGGGGCGGGGCTGGAGGCAGAGCCTGTGATGGAAGCGATGGTGATGGTCGGGAGCGGGGAGGGAGTGGATGTGAATGTGAGTGCAGAGGCGGAGACAGGAGAAGTGATGGTGTAGGAGAGAGAAGGCGGTGGCGGGGAAGGGGGTGGGGCGGGGCTGGAGGCAGAGCCCGTGATGGAAGCGATGGCGATGGTCGGGAGCGGGGAAGGAGTGGATGTGAATGTGAGTGCAGAGGCGGAGACAGGGGAAGTGATGGTGTAGGAGAGAGAAGGCGGTGGCGGGGAAGGGGGTGGGGCGGGGCTGGAGGCAGAGCCCGTGATGGAAGCGATGGCGATGGTCGGGAGCGGGGAAGGAGTGGATGTGAATGTGAGTGCAGAGGCGGAGACAGGGGAAGTGATGGTGTAGGAGAGAGAAGGCGGTGGCGGGGAAGGGGGTGGGGCGGGGCTGGAGGCAGAGCCCGTGATGGAAGCGATGGCGATGGTCGGGAGCGGGGAAGGAGTGGATGTGAATGTGAGTGCAGAGGCGGAGACAGGGGAAGTGATGGTGTAGGAGAGAGAAGGCGGTGGCGGGGAAGGGGGTGGGGCGGGGCTGGAGGCAGAGCCCGTGATGGAAGCGATGGCGATGGTCGGGAGCGGGGAAGGAGTGGATGTGAATGTGAGTGCAGAGGCGGAGACAGGGGAAGTGATGGTGTAGGAGAGAGAAGGCGGTGGCGGGGAAGGGGGTGGGGCGGGGCTGGAGGCAGAGCCCGTGATGGAAGCGATGGCGATGGTCGGGAGCGGGGAAGGAGTGGATGTGAATGTGAGTGCAGAGGCGGAGACAGGGGAAGTGATGGTGTAGGAGAGAGAAGGCGGTGGCG